>APFE031758735.1:26945-39886 GCA_000404065.3 Pinus taeda | reverse complement strand
TTATTTTGATTTAAGATTTAATTCCTATGCTCAAAAAGCTTGGAGAGAAGCCTCCCAAGCTCACTATAATTTTGACATTGTAAAAGGCTAGGAAGGTCAGTATTGTAACAAAGATTGTGAAACTGAGATCTAATGTGGTTGTACGCGGGGCACTCTAAGAGGAAGTGGTTTTCATCCTCGATGTTTCTATTCTCACATATATGGCAGATCCTTTCCATCCATGGCGTTTTAGGAACTGCCTAACGATCCGTTTCACCATGGAGCTCATCAGAATTCGTTCTAATCTTTGCTATATTAATTTTCTTCTTTGAGCTAGTTAAAATAGAGAGATACTTTTGATCTTCTATGGTGGGGTTGATGACCTTCTTATAATAACTTAATTTTCTTTTAGCCGCTAAATCCTTCTCACACCACATTTTTTCTTTGAACTTAGAAGTAACAATATCTTTAATGTTATTTATGTTTTGCAATGCATCATTCTCGTTGATCTCCGAATAGTTTAACCAGGCCCTTGTGTCTTTATGCCACCCCCGATTAAGCCTTAGGTGGTTTTGGATGGAATTTAAAGCTAGCTTAGGAAGTCTATGATCGTCTATGTTATTGAGTTTGTGCTTGTACAACAGAAACCTAATCATAGCTAGGCTCTCAATAGGGGAAAGACCTGCTTCCATAAGGAGAATAGGATAGGGTGTATTACTTTTAATTTTCAGGTTATAAGTTATAAAATGCTTCTGGATTTGCTCAATCTTTCTCCATGATTCTCTAGAGATGCTGCAACCCCAAACCTCACATCCATATAAGATAACAAGAGTGACTAAAGTTTCAAAGAGGAACTTCTTTTTATCTCACATTACAAGGTTTGTTGTTTTACAATTATTTTCAAGACCAAAATAAGCTTTCCACGCCCAATTAATCCTTTTCTCAATGCATGGTTCCAGTTGAGCTTGTGATGAATATTAATTTCTAGGTACTTGTAAGGATACACTTCCTCCAAGTTATTATTGTCATACATAAAATTAGCATGTCCTTCTTGGATTTGACAGGTGGTATGAGAGCTGATGATCAAGAAGTTGATTAGGTTGACGATGAAGTGTTGATCCCACTGCACTATCGTGACAGGTGGTATTAGAGTTGGTCCAAGTTTTGCAGGAAACTTGGTGAATTAAATTAACGAGTTGATTCTACAATGACCGAAGACTTGAAAGGAAGTTCAAGTTTTGCAGGTGACAGGTGGAACATTAGGGTGATTCAAGTGAATGGTGAAATAGGTTTAGCAGAGGTGAAGCTTTGTGTTTGGGCCAAGTTGAACGACAAGGCATGACAGGTTTGGAAGAATGCGAAGGGAAGCTCTTGCTTACATTATACAAGTTGAAGTGGATGAAAGAAGAGAATCCTTGGATTCGAAAGGAACTTGAAGTCTTGGAAAAGAATGTTGAAAACAAACTTCTTCAACTTGGTTGGACAATGGAGCGGGATGAGGTTGCAGATTGTGCTAACAAGAAAGAGGAAGTTGTGATGTTTGAGGATGTTTCAGATGTGACAATGAGGGAGAATGAACTTGAGATTGATCAAGTTGGACCAGGATCATACAATTTGCAGACATGGATGGGTGAGGATACTCACATGGAAGAACCTCATGGTGATGATGTAAGTACTATTGATACTTGTGTTTCACTTGAGCATTTGGTAGATGAACCATACGTAGGAAAGGGCAAAGTCAGTTTGCCGATCCAAGGGAGCATCTTACCATGGATGGCTATGATGAGACCTGTATGGAGAAGCAAGGATTGTTGATTGTTGCAGGGCTTGTTGGGGTTGTTTGTGACCTTGTGGTAGAAGGTACAAGAGCCCGCGACAAGGGAGGAACATGATGATCATTAACGGGTCATACTTTAGCCACATGAAGAATTGGCTAAGTGCGAGACATGACTCATGGACAAATTGAAGAAGGGCACGCACTTGAGTTTCTTGGGTGGACTTCTCATGGTTGAGACCAAGAGCAAGTCTTGGTGGAACCTTTAGTGGGGGAGCTATGATGGAAGGGACTCGTGATGATGATATGGTTGGGTGACCGCGTTCACTAGACCAAAGATTGCAGGCTTGGATGCGGATGACCGATTGTTGTGATGGGTCTACTTAGTTGGACTACATGGGAAACTTAAGTCATGGACATCAGGTTGGAGACATGGAGCATGGCAGTCTTATGCAGGGACATTATGTAGGAGAACTTGTAGAGGTGTCACTTATGGGAATCCAATGAGGAGTGCCAAGGTAGGGATGTTGTGCAAGTGGATTTGCTGATGTGACATGGAGATGTCTTATCTATAAGCCGATGGAGATGTTGTGCACTCTTGTACAACAAGACCATGGAACTGGATGGAGTTGTGAGCAGACTATGGAGCATTCTGACTACATGGAGATTTGAGGCATCTTGCAGAGACCTTTAGATCGAGACTTGTATGCTTGCTAGAGTGTTGGTTGGAGATGGCTCATGGAGCTCATGATGACATGAGGTTGTGACTTTTGAGGACTTCATATATGGTGGAATTGGAGGATCTGATGCATTGAGGAGCTGAGGTGAAAGACTTTGATGGAAAATGGGATGCATACTTTCGAGTACATGTATGGGTGTGGCTTGGAGGAGTGACTTGATGTGGAGGATCGATATGAGACACTTTGGAGTGATGGAGTTACGATGATGATAATGCCTTGGTGGCAACACTTGGGCATGGGTTGAGACGAGACTTAACCACTTTTGACACATGGGAGCTGATTGATCTATGATCGTGGGCAGCACATGGGAGATGAGACAGGTGTATACTTGTTTTTATGACTTGAGGGATGGTACATTACAGATATGATGGAGGTTGCTTCATGGACCTGGATGTGGCACATCGAGAGTCAGGTTGATGAGATGATCTCTTCACTTTGAGGAGATGGATGTTTTGCAGATGGATGATGATGTTGGGATAGATGCGGCTGATTTCATGCAACACATTGACACCAAACATCATGGAAAACATGTTGCAGATGCGATGGAGACTACTTCATGGACCTGAACATGGCTTACTTGTATGGAGATGGATTCTTGGTCAAGTTGACGATGTGACAGGATGTTCTGAGAAATGACTGATGGTGGCATGAGGATCTACATTCTCATTGTTTGGGCATGACGATTGGATTAGCTTCCCAACTAGTTCAAACATGGGGACTAGTACTGTACAAAGATGTGTTGGAATTTGTTGGAATATCATGGTAGCAGTTCACACGATGTTGCAGTGGCATGTAGCTTGAGATGGAGGGGCCAACCTTCCACGGAGAGCAGCATGTGGAGATTGTGACAGGGTGGTTGATGATCATGGATTGAGATGACTTTCCGATGTATGACATACCGATGGGGTGTATGCCTTGGTATGGATATCTTGGTGATAGATGGTTGCCAAGATGAAATATTGTCGAGGACGACAATGACTTCAACTGGGGTAGGATGTAAGGACCTGTGGTCTCGTTCACCTTCACCGTGGGAAGGACGGGCCAGGAGCTAGTGCGAAATGCGAAGTAAAACAACCAAGAGGCGAGTTTATATGATGTTGGGTGAGTTGAGAGGGCGATCCCATGAGTTTGGCAGGCCGACCCTCCACTCGGGCGAAGGTAACATGTTGAACGAGTCGGATTGGGCGTTGGGCGTGGGTCGGCCGGGTGACATAACCCGCCCCCCGTTCGTATATATTGGTGGAGCATTTGTGGAGACGAGCCATCAATCATTCGATCAACACGAGTTCGATCAAGGATTTCTATGGTTGAAGATTAGCCCGCACAATAGGTAGAACTCGAGTGAGAAATTCGTGCAGGAAATTCGAGCGAAAAACGCGTGCAGAAAACTCGGGCGAGGGCGAACTCAGGCAAGGTCGAACTCGGGCGAGGCCGTTCAGGTAGAACTTGGGTGAGGTCGTCAGGCGACCTGGGTGAAGTCATTCGGGCGAGCCGGGTGAGGTTGTTGGGCGACCCAGGTGAAGTCCTGTGGCGACTCGGGTGAATTTGTTCGAGTGAATGAGTTTGGGTGAATGGGTGGATGTGTGAAAGGGCGGCCGGGCGAGGGTGTGTCATGCACGCTAAAACCTAAGAATCGTGCAGATGGGAAACTCGGGTAGGGCGTGCCATGCATGACGAAATGGTGGAAACAATGAAGTGTTTGAGTTGTGTAAGGAGGTGTGACTCGTGTGGAGGCACCCGTGTGTGGTGACTTGGTTGTGACAAGGTGTGCCCAAGTTGGGCAGACGACACGATCGTGTGACGAGGTGAACAAAGGGTTGGTGAGTCGTGCTACGACCGTGCAGAGACGCTAACGAACTGGACAACTGAGTTTGCTGAAAGTTGGAAATTTGGCTAACTGTAAATTTGGGGTTTCCCAAGATTTAAGTTGTACTTATAAAAGAAGGAAGGAAGGAAGCTAATCTCACCAACAAGTGGAATCAAGAAATGGTTCAGTTTTGCCGAGAACATGGTGAATGGTGAAGAAATCTAAAGGTTGATTTAGGTTGCAGGAAAGTGGATGGCCGAGATAGTAGAAGAACCTATGGCAGGTGAATCTAGCCATGATGCAGGTGAAGCTTTCCGATACAAGGTACTGGAATAGATGAGAAGATGGAGTTCTGAATGGGCTTTGATGAAGGCCAAGAACATGATCATTTGGGAGGGTTGTTCAAAGATCAAAGAAGAACTTGAAGAACTCAAGGACCAATACGGGGATGTTACAGACATAAAATTGGTGGAGGATAAACTTGAGATTGATCAAGTTGGACCAGGATGTGCAGTTTGTAGACATGGATGGATGAGGATACACACATGGAGGAGCCTCATGATAATGATGTAAGTACTATTGGTACTCGTGTTTCATTTGAGCATTTTGTAGATGGACCGTATGCAGGGAAGAGCAAAATCAAATTGCCGATGCAAGAGAGCATCGTACCATGGATGTCTATGATGAGACCTTGTATGGAGAAGTAAGGATTGTTGACTATTGCAGGACTTGTTGGTGTTATTTGTGACCTTATGATAGAAGGTACAAGGGCCTGTGACAAGGGAAAAACATGATGATCATTGCAGAGGAATGGGTCATGCTTTAGCCATATGGAGAATTGGCTAAGTGCCCAGCATGATTCATGGACATATTGGAGAAGGGCACACACTTGAGTTATCTTGGGTGGACTTCTCATGGCCGAGACCAAGAGCAAGTCTTGGTGGAATCTTTAGTGGGGGAGCTATGATGGAAGGGACTCATGATGATGATATGGTTGGGTGACCGAGTTCACTAGGCAGAAGATTGCAGGCTTGGATGGGGATGATCGATTGTTGTGATGGGTCTACTTAGTTGGACTACATGGGCAACTTAAGTCATGGACATCAGGTTGGAGACATGGAGCATGGTAGTTTTATGCAGGGACATTATGTAGGAGCACTTGTAGAGGTGTCACTTATGGGCATCCAATGAGGAGTGACAAGGTAGGGATGTTGTGCAGGTCGATTTGTTGATGTGACATGGAGATTTTTTATCTATGAGCCGATGGAGATGTTGTGCACTCTTGTACAACAAGACCATGGACTTGGATGGAGTTGTGAGCAGACTATGGAGCATTCCGACTACATGGAGAGCTGAGGCATATTGCAGAGACCTTTGGGACTTGCATGCTTGCTAGAGTGTTGGTTGGAGATGGCTCATGGAGCTCATAAGGACATGAGGTTGTGACATTTGGGGACTTCATATCTAGTGGACTTGGAGGATTTTATGCATTAAGGAGATGAGGTCAAAGACTTTGATGTAGCATGGGGCATACTATCGAGTACATGTATGGTTGTGGCTTGGAAGAGGGACTTGATGTGGAGGATCGATATGAGACACTTTGGAGTGATGGAGTTACAGTGATAATAATGCCTCGATGGCGACACTTGGGCATGGGTTGAGCCGAGACTTAACCACTTTTGACACATGGGAGCTGATTGATCTATGATCGTAGGTAGCACATGGATAGATGAGACAGGTGTGTAGTTGTTTCTATGGCAGACTTTAGGAATGGCACATGCAGCTATGATGGAGGTTGCTTCATGGACCTAGATGTGGCACATCGAGAGTCGAGTTTGATGAGGAGATCTCTTCACTTTGAGGAGATGGATGTTTTGTAGATGGATGATGATTTGGGATAGATGTGGCTGATTTCATGCAACACATTGACACCAAACATCATGGAAAGCATGTTGCAGATGAGATGAGGACTACTTCTTGGACCTGAGCATGGCTTACTTATATGGAGATGGATTCTTGATTGAGTTGATGATGTGACGGAATGTTCTGAGAAACGACTGATGATGGCATGAGGATATGCTTTCTCATGGTTTGAGCGTGACAGTTGGATTAGCTACCCAACTAGTTCGAGCCATGGGGGCTAGCGGTGTGCAGAGATGTGTTAGCATTTGTTGGAGTATCATGGCAGTAGTTCACACGATGACGATACATGATGAGGTCGACACGATATGTTGCAAGAAGCATGTAGCTTGAGATGGAGGGGCTACCCTTCCACAATGGGAGCAGCATTTGGAGATTGTGACAAGGTGGTTGATGATCATGGATTGAGTTGATTTCTGATACATGACATACTGATGGGTTGTATGCCTTGGTATGGATATCTTGGTGACAAATGGTTTCTGGGACGAGATATTGTCGAGGACGACAATGACTTCAGATGGGGGATGATGTAAGGACCTGCGGTCCGGGTCACCTTCACCGTGTGAAGGATGGGCAAGGAGCTCGTGTGAAATGTGAAGTAAAACAACCAAGATGTGAGTTTATACGATGTTAGGCGAGTTGAGAGGGCGGTCCCATGATTTGGGCAGGCCGACGCTCCGCTCGGGCACAGGCAACATGTTGAACGAGTCGGCTTGGGCATTGGGCATGGGTCGGCCAGGTGACATAACCCGCCACTCGCCCATATATATTGGTGGAGCGTTTGAGGAGATGAGCCATCATCATTTCACCAGCATGAGTTTGATCAAGGAGTTCTATGGTGCGTGGATGAGCCCACACGACACGCAGAACTTGGGTGAAAAAAATCGTGCAGGAAAGTCAGGTGAGAATGTCAGGTGAGAAACTCAGGCAGGAAACTCGTGCAGAAAACTTGGGCGAGGTCGTCGGGTAGAACTCAGGTGAGGTCATTCAGGCAGAACTTGGGTGAGGTCGTTCAGGCATAACTCGGGCGAGGTCATTCAAGTAGAACTCAGGCGAGGTCATCAGGCAAGAAACTCAGGGGAGGTCGTTCAGGCGAATCGGGTGAGGTCGTTCGGGCGAGCCAGGTGAAGTCGTCGAGCGACTCAGGTGAAATCGTTTAGGAAAGCCAGGTGAGGTCATCGGGCGACCCAGGTGGGTTTGTCAGGCGACCCAGGTGAAGTCGTTCGGGCGAGCAGGGTGAAGTCATGTGGTGACCCGAGTGAGGTCGTTCAGGCGAACTGGGTGAGGTCGTGTGGCGACCCGGGTGAAGTCGTGTGGCGACTCGGGTGAAGTTGTTTGGGTGAAGGCGTTCGAGCAGACTCGGGTGAGTCATACAAAGGTGACTCAGGTGAGTCGTGCGAAGGCGTCGGTGAACGTGCGGATGGGCAGCTAGGTGAGGGCATGCCGTGCACTCCGAAACGAAGGTTGGAACCAGAGTTCGTGAATGAGAGTCAGGCAGGTAGGACTGTGTGTGGTCCACCAAACAGAGGTCAGGTAGGATAGCACGATTTGGGCGTTTTGCTGACCAAACATAGAGTGAGTCGACTATGGAGGCACCGACAAGCTGGGCAGCCAAGTTTGCCGAAGTTGGAAATTTGGCTAAGTGTAAATTTGGGGTTTCCCAATATTTATCTTATACTCTGTAAAAGTGGAAAATTATATATATTGATATTGCGCAGACTCATATTGTAGGGAGTTGCCCCTCCCTTTATACTATTGGGCAATTGTATATGTGTTAATTGCTGTTGATGATGAATATGTATGGGTTTTCATCTATATAAAGGACAAAGATAATACTTGGTAACGAAAAATAAATTAAGTATGGAATGTTAGGCATAGTCCATGAACATAGGTATTGGTGAAAAGAAAGTGTTTGATTGTGCCGCACCTCGCTATAGTGCGGTTGGAAGAGTACCGCCAGTGTAGGGGCATGATCTTCCCATCGAATGTGGAAGTCAAGGCTGTGAACTCTAGAGCTAAAGTGGTGGGTTTGGCAAACGAAGTACCTATGCAGATAAAAGACTGGAAGGGTCAGTTGGACTTTAGAGTGATGGAGATGAATGACTTTGATATGATATTGGAGCAAGATTTCTTGAAGGAAAACAAGGCTATTGTTGTCCCCTTCTGTGATGAGGTGGTGCTGGTTGGACAGTCACAAACTTGGACTTTGCCCACTCATAGGCAAAGAAGGGTGGTCAAGGTGCAACATGTTTCTGCACTAAGTTTGGAGAAGGCTATGAAGGAGTCAAATATGGAGACATATGCGGTGATGTTCAAGGGTGTCGAAGGTGATGGAGTGGGGGCGCCTGTTCCAACCGAGATTTCTGAGGTATTGACCAAATATGCAGATTTGATGCCCGATGAGATACAAAAAAAACTTCCACCAAGGCGTGTAGTGGACCATAGCATTGAGCTTGAGCCAAGAAAGAAACCACTGGCTAAAGCACCTTATCAGTTGTCAGGACCTAAGTTGGAGGAATTGAAACAACAGTTAAAGGAGTTAACTGATGCAGGTTTCATCATACCTTCAAGGTCCCCCTATGGAGCTCTAGTATTATTCTAGTGGAAGAAGGATTCGAACAAGCTATGGATGTGTTGTCATTATCGTGCATTGAACAAGCAAATGGTAAGGAACAGGTATCCTTTGCCATTGGTTACTGATTGCTTTGACAAGCTTGCGAAATCCTGAGTGTTTTCCAATCTGGACTTGAGGCATGGGTATTATCAAGTGAGGATAGCTAAAGGAGACGAAAAGAAGACCAAGATATTAACAAGGTATGGTAGCTTTGAATTCCTTGTTATGCCATTTGGGTTGTGCAATGCTCCTTGTTGGGTCTAAAATGCAGATGCCAATTAGAGTTTAATTTAATGTCAACCCGGGAAGGTAAACTTAGAAGTGCTTATCTAAAATATATAGATCTAGAAAGATTCCTAACTTGTCCAAGATCTTAAAGTCCCCTTACAAAAACATATTCATTAAGATCCCTTTCAATAAATAATCAAACTTAGATCTAACAATTGTTTGAGATCTATGATTCTCTTACAAGAACATATTCTACAAGATCTCTTCCAACATTGGAACATCTAATAAGAAATTAAAATCTCAAATGAAATAAACCTAGATCTAATAATTGTATGAGATCTTACGGTTCTCTTACAAGAACACTTTCAAATAAGATTCTTCCAATATTAGAACATTTAAAAAAACTTGAAAGCTGAAATCAAACAAAAACATAAAATAAATTATACCTAAAATAAGCAAATAAGCATGCAAGTCAGGCCATAGGGGCCCTCCATAACTCCACAAGCACACCACTTCAATGGATACTCAGATGTAGAAGAAAAATTGAAGTATGATCCTTTATTTCAAAATCTCCATTACAAACCAACTCTAAGATTACAACTCTAGGCTTCTAAGATTACATACTCCAAAATTCTAAGATTACAAAAACTTCCAGATTACAAATGGAGGAGATTGTACACCTATTTATACAATGGGATGAGTAACAAACTCATAATGATCATCCACTAACCTGTCTTTAGTTCCATAAATCTCTCAACCATCTAGACACATAACCCCTTTTTGTCCTTGATTTTCTCCATGAGGTTTATCTCTTCAAATTCTCACCCCTTTTTGTCCTTGATTTTCTCCATGAGGTTTATCTCTTCAAATTCGAATTTTATCATTAAAGGCGACAAAGGTGGTCTTGGAAGCTTCTTGGGAACTACACACTGTCACAAAAACAACCCATTTCCATATATAAAGTAAAATATATTATTTTCTAATTATTAATCAAGAATTTCTCTTAAAAATGCTTAAAAATAAATAATATTTGGAAAATATAAATGAGACCCATTAATGGTGAATAATAGGGAAAATGAAGTGACATGGTGGTGAATAATGGGTGAATAATGGTAATGAGTGACATTTGTATGACATTTTGAAGCTCAAACACTCCTGCTAGGTTTTCTACTTTGATGAATGATGTTCTACATCCATACTTGGATTCGTTCGTAGTAGTGTACTTAGACGATATAGTGGTGTACAGTGACAACATGGAGGATCATAAGAAGCACTTGGTGATGGTGTTTGAGGCACTGAAGGAAAATCAGTTGTACTTGAAGAATTCTAAGTGTGTGTTCGCTTAGACCGAGATTTTGTTCCTTGGACATATAGTGGGTCAAGGGTACATACGGATGGAGCCGAGCAGAGTAAAGGCAATCGAGGACTGGTTGAACTAAAGAATGTCCATGAGATGAGGGTGTTTTTGGGCATGACCAACTACCAACGGAAGTTTGTAGAGGGGTACTCCAAGGTAACATCATCACTAACAAACCTATTGAAGAAAGACAAGAGATGGAGTTGGACAGACAAATTTCAGGCAGCATTTGATGACTTGAAGAAGAGGATGGTTACAGCACTGATACTGAAGTTGCCGGACTTCGAGAGACCGTTTGAGGTACACACAGATGCTTCAGATTTTGCCGTAGGAGGGGTTCTTGTGCAAGATGGGAATCCAGTGGCGTACGAGAGTTAGAAGTTGCAGGATAGAGAACGGAGGTATCTGGTTCATGAGAAGGAGATGAATGCAATCATTCATTGTCTTCATGTGTGGAGGCATTGCCTGATTAGGAAGCCATTTGTTGTCAAGACAGACAACGTTGCAGAAATTTATTTTTCATCACAACCGAAACTTTCTGCAAAGTAAGCTCGTTGGCAAGACTTCTTGGCAGAATTCGATATGACTATCGAGTATAGACCCGGGAGACACAATACAATAGTAGATGCCCTTAGCCAGAAGGGACAAATTGCAGCATTGGAAGGAGAGGACCGGGAAACAAGGAGTAGGAGTCGAGTTCAGATGTCAGAAGAGATGCAAAATAAGTTAAAGGAAAGTGTTGAGACCGATACTCAGAGGCAGAATATAGTGAAGCAGATAAAGGAGGGGAAGACACGAAAGTTCTTTGTATAAGACAGGTTCTTGTTCTTTGGAAACCGACTCTATGTTCCAAACTCATCTCGGCTCAGGAGGCAACTTTTGAAGGAGTGCCACGACTCACAGTAGGCTGGCCACCCAGGGCAACATCGTTCTTTGGCATTGTTGGAGAGGGGATTCTTTTGGGAGAAGATGCGAGAGGATGTAGAAGAGTATGTACATACGTGCATCATTTTTCAGCATGATAAGTCGGATACTCAAAGGAAAGGAGGTTTGTTGCAACCTTTACCAATTCCTGAGAGGCCATGGATGAGTGTCTCGATGGACTTCATCACTCAGTTGCCACAGGTTCAGGGGTATAATGGGATAATGGTCATGGTTGACTGTTTTTCCAAGTATGTTGTCTTTGTTCCAACAAATATGCCTTGTGGAGCCGAGTGGACTGCGGAGCTATTCTTCAAGAACATAGTGAAGTATTGGGGGGGTGCCATTAAGCATCGTGTTGGACCGAGATCCGCAATTTACAAGTAGATTTTGGACTACATTGTTCAAGTTAGTCGGGACATAGTTGTTGATGAGTTCGAGTTACCATCCACAGATAGATGGATAGACCAAGAGGATCAACGCATTGCTGGAGGATTACTTGAGACATTATGTGAGAGCTGATCAAAAGAATTGGCCTGAACTCTTGGATATTGCTCAATTCAACTATAATATTAAAAAGAGTTCTACGATTGGGTACAGTCCATTTGAGTTGGTGAATGGACAGATGCCAGTCACACCACATACCGTAGTGATAGGAGGTTTGTTGAGGAGTCCTCATGCGAAGAAGTTCATGAAGGCTTGGGATGAGACCTTGGAACTGGCCCAATTGTGCTTGCACGAAGCTACAAGGAGAATGAAGAAATGGGAAGATAGAGGAAGACATGATGTACACTTTAGTGTGGGAGATATGGTGTTTCTCAGGATTATAGAAGATCAATTTCAGCCACCTAAGAGGACTGCTAGCAAACTGATTAGGAAGTATGAGGCACCATTCCAGGTGAAGAAGAGAGTGGGGGAAGTTACTTACGAGCAGGAGCTTACACACCATATCCACATGAAGCATCCAGTTTTTCAGATGATTCAATTGAAGAGATGCAGACTTGATGCTAATCATCCAGAGAGAATTGAACCATCGAGAGGACCAGCTGGGATTGTGGACAAGACAAACCTAGAGTTGGACAAGATTCTGAGTTTCCGAACTATAGGACTTAGTTCCCACATGAAACAGGAATTTCTTGTTAGATGGAAGAATGCACCGAAGGAAAATATCTAGGAAATGGAGGACTCACTTTGGAGATGGAAGTGGAAGATTGCGAGGTATGACAAGAAGCTACTACGTAGAGCTGGATTGTCAGGGACGACAATGCCTTCAAGTGGGGGAGGATGTAATGCCCTGTGGCTTGCAAGTTGCCCAGGCGCACCCACCTACCAAACGAAGTAGTGAAACATGTGAGTTAGAAGGTGACCGAGGGCGAGACATTGTAATGTGGACGAGTTGGTTGCCTTACTTATACACGGGCGAGTTGGACACTTGTTGTTATATGGGAATAATGTCCACTCGGATGCTACTATTCTAACTAAGATGGGTGGCTATCTTAGAAACAAACAATCAAAGTCTACTATTGATTCCTTTTATGAAAATAGATGAGAGGAGAACCAAGAGGGCCAACCTGAGTCTTGCGCTCGATTTCCTCTCCTTC
>APFE031758735.1:0-26925 GCA_000404065.3 Pinus taeda | reverse complement strand
TTATTATTTTTTAACTATCTTAATTAAAATATATATAGTATTATTTTTATTTGTATTTCAATTTTATTTTTAATTTATTTTCTCGTTCCAATAATTTTCTAACTAACCTTTATATATATTACTTTATGTTTATATACATATAATTTATACATTAAGTCCCATTTAAATAACTATTAATTATCTAACAATAACTTTTTAACTAACCTTTAACACTATTCAAATTATTTTATATCTTTATATTCACATATTTTAACTAATTTTCTTGACCTTGGTCCTAAAGTCAAAATTAACCATTAGTTAAGTTAGTCGTTGGAATCTCTGCTCAGACTATTTAAGATGCTAAGCTGGATCTGTTTCTTCAACTTGTCTTGACGATGAACCACACTTGTTGGTTCGAAACGCGTCGACAATTGATTTTTCTTGTGATTTACGCCGAAGAATTCTCTTAAATATCACGTCACTTTATTACAGAGACCAGAGTTTGATTTTAAAATGATTGATTAAAATCAGTCACGTATCTTTTTATTATTATTATAAAATTATAAGGAATAAAAACTAACAAGAGCATTAGCGGTAAAGTTGCTACTATCAGCCTTGGATTATGTTTCAGAGATCTTTGCAAAATTTCAGAAAAGAAGAGCATGAGAGCAATTATTTTAGGAATTTGTACAGAGAATTTTGTGGTAAATTTTTTGTTGCAATATTCTTTGATAGGTTTTTTTCGGAACGACAATGAATTCTTCTTTTTTTAGTGCAGTTGTGTGAGCGGTGTTGTTCTAACCCAGCATCATCCTCCAGCTAGAATTCCCTTCTTCACCTCAAGTAAAGCTTAGATCACCCAACACTACACCAGAAAACCAACAACACTTCTCTATAAGATACAAAATTCCAGCCTCTAGATCTCTATGATGAGGGATCCATATATAGATGATTATAGGGAGGTGAGTCATCTTCTGGGCTCTTGATTAGTGTCCTCTCTCTGATAGTTCCTGCTTCCACTTGGAGAATGATGATCTCTTACTCATCCCTGGTCGAAAACAGAGAGGCAAGTGTCAGAGGGGAAGCTTCTGGAAGATTCCATGATCTTCCACCTCGCATTTTTGTCCCTGCCATTTGTCCATTCCCGACCATCGCACCCTACAGAGAAGCAAATCAGTATGCATCGCACCCTGTACACTGGGAAGGTGATATGCATCGTACCCTTTGCATTGAGCTTTCAGTATGGTCCAGTTTTGACCATTTATGAGTAGTTTTCAATGGAGAACTTTTGGGAGATGATCTAATCAATTGACCTTGTTCCTTTAGGCAGTGAAGCAACACTTTTAGGAACTTAAGAGCCCTCAGTTTCTGGACATTTGTGATTGGGGTTGAAGTTCCCAAAAATGTCTATAACACATGCACTGTGGGCCGACCGGGCGAGGATAACAAACATGGTGAGTTGAGGTGGGTTGATCCTGTGCCATGGGTGAGCCAACCTGCACTTTGGGTGAAGTTTGGAAAACAGACGCGCTGGTTGGAGATAGAACGGGCGGTTGGCCGGGTGGCACGACCCCCGTTAGCCATCATATATATTAGTGAGTGGAGACTTGGCAAAAGGCATTCAGTCAGACATCGCTCATCATCGAAGACGAGCGCGAAGGGTGGAGAAGAGTCATAGCAAGGAGCGCAGGTTATGTGCCCGCTCACTGAGTAGCTCTACCTGAGGTTAGCACGAGAAGTCTTGGTGACGGGTCGTAGTGCGGGTGGAGGGCGCAAAAAGGCACCCACCCACTGTTTGGAGGTAAACGTGGGTGGAGGGTGCACGTGGGTGCCCGCCGCCTGGTTGACACGAGTTCGGTTGTAGGTTTGGGTGAAGGGTCATGTGAGGGTGTTCCCGCATAAATCAGGCAAGGAGACTTATGTGTTGAAATGGTGAAGTGAGGGTGTGACCACCGTGCAAGCCGTGCACGAGGTGGGCGCCCGACACGAGTAAAAAACTTATGGAGCTTCGCTCCCAGTCATTTGTAAATTCTTCAAATACATAATAAAAGATTCTTATTGCATATGCATGGTGTTCCTTCTGTTGTTTTATGAATTCTTATGATGATGTTATAATGTTAATGGATTACACACATTAATATTGTTAATGAAAGATGATGAATGTTAGACATAGTTCGCAAAGTAACTTAACAATGGAACATGTTAACTACTTAGGCGATGCCACACCCTTGCCAACTAACGAAAAAAGAATTGGGGGCATGAAAAATGGTATCAGAGCTAGTGAAGTGCAATGGGGATTTGCGGAAGAAGCTGATCCCACTGTCACTTCGTGACAAGTGGTATAAGAGCTGATTCAGGTGGAGTGCAAGTGAAGGAAGCTGATCTCGCCAACAAGTGGAATCAAGAGCTGGTTCAGTTTTGCCGAGAACCTGGTGAATGGTGATTCAGGGTGCAAGAAAGTGGATGGCCGAGATGGTAGAACAACCTATGGCAGGTGAATCTAGCCATGATGCAGGTGAAGCTTTCTAATACAAGGTATTGGAAATGATGAGTAGATGGAGTTCTGAATGGGCTTTGATGAAGGCCAAGAACATGATGATTTGGGAGGGTTGTTCGAATATCAAAGAAGAACTTGAAGAACTCAAGAACCAATATGAGAATGTTGCAGATGTGACAATTATGGAGGATGAATTTGAGATTGATCAAGTTTGACCAGGATCGTGCAATTTGTAGAGATGGATGGATGAGGATACTACCATGGAGGAACCTCATGATGATGATGTAAGTACTATTGATACTTGTGTTTCATTTGAGCTTTTGGGAGATGAACCATATGCAGGGAAGATCAAATCTAGTTTGTCGATGCAGGGGAGCATCTTACCATGGATGTTTATGATGAGACCTTGTATGGGTTGTTGACTGTTGCTGGACTTGTTGGGATTGTTTGTGACCTTGTGGTAGAAGGTACAACAGCCCGTGACAAGCGAGGAACATGATGATCGTTGTAGAGGAATGGGTCATGCTTTAGCCATATGGAGAATTGGCTAAGTGCCCCGCATGACTCATGGACATATTGGAGAAGGGAACACACTTGACTTGCTTGGGTGGACTTCTCATGGCCGAGACCAAGAGATAGTCTTGGTGGAACCTTTAATGGGGGAGCTATGATGGAAGGGACTCATGATGATGATATGGTTAGGTGACCGACTTCACTAGACCGAAGATTGCAGACTTGGATGGGGATGACCGATTGTTGTGATGGGTCTACTTAGTTGGACTACATGGGCAACTTAGTCATGGACATCAGGTTGGAGACATGGAGCATGGCAGTCCAATGCAGGGACATTATGTAGGAGCACTTGTAGAGGTGTCACTTATGGGCATCCAATGAGGAGTGCCAAGGTAGGGATGTTGTGCAGGTGGATTTGCTGGTGTGACATGGAGGTGTTTTACTTATGAGCTGATGGAGAGGTTGTGCACTCTTGTACAACAAGGCCATGGACTTGGATGGAGTTGTGAGCAGACTATGGAGCATTCCTACTACATCGAGAGCCAAGGCATCTTGCAGAGACCTTTGGGCCAAGACTTGTATGCTTGCTAAGATGTTGGTTGGAGATGACACATGGAGCTCACGACAACATGAGATTGTTGTGACTTTTGGGGACTTCATATACGATGGACTTGGAGGATCTGATGCATTGAGGAGCTGAGGTAAGAGACTTTGATGCAGGATGGGGTGCATACTTTCGAGTACATGTATGGGTGTGGCTTGGAAGAATGACCTGATGTGGGGGATCGATATGAGATACTTTGGAGTGATGGAGTTACAATGATGATGATGCCTTGGTGGCAACTCTTAGGCATGGGTTGAGCCGAGACTTAACCAATTTTGACACATGGGAGCTGATTGATCTATGATTATAGGCAGCACATGGATAAATGAGAGAGGTGTATACTTGTTTCTATGGCAGACTTTAGGGATGGCACATACAGATATGATGAAGGTTGCTTCATGGACCTGGATGTGGCACATTGAGAGTCAAGTTTGATGAGGAGATCTCTTCACTTTGAGGAGATGGATGTTTTGCATATGGATGATGATGTTGGGATAGATGCGGCTGATTTCATGTAGCACATTGACACCAAACATCATGGACAACATGTTACAGATGAGATGAGGACTACTTCATGGACCTGAGCATGGCTTACTTATATGGAGAGGGATTCTTAATCGAGTTGATGATGTGATGGGATGTTCTGAGAAACGACTGATGATGGCATGAGGATGTGCGTTCTCATGGTTTGAGTGTGACAGTTGGATTAGCTACCCAACTAGTTTGAGCCATGGGGGCTAGTGGTGTGCAGAGATGTGTTAGCATTTTTCAGAGTATCATGGCAGTAGTTCACACGATGACAATACATGATGAGGTCGACGCGATATGTTACAGGAAGCATGTAGCTTGAGATGGAGTGGCCAACCTTCCACGATGGGAGCAGCATGTGGAGATTGTGGCAGGGTGGTTGATGATCATGGATTGAGATGATTTCCGATATATGACATACCAATGGGGTGTATGCCTTGGTATGGATATCTTGGTGACAGATGGTTGCCGGGAAGAGATATTGTCGAGGATGACCATGACTTCAGATGGGGGAGGATGTAAAGAACTGTGATCCGGGTCACCTTCACCGTGCGAAGGACGAGCGAGGAGCTCATACGAAATGCGAAGTAAAACAACCAAGAGGCGAGTTTATACGATGTTAGGCGAGGTGAGAGGGCAATCCCACGAGTTGGGCATGCCGACCCTCCACTCGGGCGAAGGCAAGATGTTGAACAAGTCGGCTTGGGCGTTGGGCATGGATTGGCCGAGTGACATAACCCGCCACCCGCCCATATATATTGGTGGAGCATTTGAGGAGACGAGCCATCATCATTCGGCCAACACGAGTTCGATCAAGGAGTTCTGCGGTGCGTGGATGAGCCTGCATGACAAGCAGAACTCGAGTGAAAAACTCACGCAAGAATGTCAGGTGATAAACTCGGGTGAGAAACTCCGGCGAAAAACCCGTGCAAAAAACTCGGGCGAGGTCGTCGAGTAAGAAACTCGGGCGAGGTCGTTCGGGCGAACCGGGTGAGGTCATTTGGGCGAGTCGGGTGAGGTCGTTGGGCGACCCAAGTGAAGTCATTCAGGCGAGCCGGTGAGGTCATCGGGCAACCCGAGTGAAGTCGTTCAAGCGAGCCGGGTGAAGTCGTGTGACGACCCGAGTCAGGTCGTTCAGGCAACCCGAGTGAAGTCGTTCAAGCGAGCCGGGTGAAGTCGTGTGACGACCCGAGTCAGGTCGTTCGGGCGAACCAGGTGAAGTCGTGTGGTGACTCGGGTGAAGTCGTGTGGCGACTCGGGTGAGATTGTTCAGAGAGCGAGTCGGGTGAAGACATGCGATGAGGTGAACGAAGAGTTGGTGAGTCATGCGGTGACTGTGCAGAGGCACCGACAAGTTGGGCAACCGAGTTTGCCGAAGTTGGAAATTTTGCTAAGTGTAAATTTGGGGTTTCCCAAGATTTAGCTTATGTTGTAAAAATTGAAAATTATATATATTGATATCGGGTAGACTCATATTGCAGGGAGTTGCCCCTCCCTTTATACTGTTGTGCAATTGTATATGTATTAATTGCTGTTGATGATGAATATATATAGATTTTCATCTGTATAAAGAACAAAGATAATACTTGGTAACGAAAAATAAACTAAGTATAAATTTTAATATTCAACTATAGATATTTAAATTTTCTATAATATATTTGTATTCTTTTAATTTATTTTAAGGGAAACATTTATATTTCTCTACTTTATAATATTTGTGACCTTGTCATTAAACACTAAAAATATATGAATAATCTTTAATATTATCCCGATTCCATATCCACCTTTTAATCTAAACATTTTTTTTAATAATTTCATAAATTTGTTTTTTATATCCATTGTTTATAACCTATTAGGTAGGCTAAAACATCATCTTGGTCGTGCTTAGCGAGTACATAGGAAAAGGCAATTTTCCTCTGATCTTTTCAGATTGGTTGTTACGATGCTATTGGTTGTTACTGATTTATAATGCCTAGCTGTCTTCAACCTAACTTATTTACATATGTCGATAACCTTTTTGATTTAAATATTAAGTAGTAAAATTTTAAATTATTATAAACGTTATTTTATTTATCTTTAAAAGTTTCTGACGCTCTGCATGTGCAATTAGCCGCCGACATCATTCAAATGGCCAATAATAGCGAAAAATAAATATATAGTCTCTTGGCGCGGTAATGCGTCGCAGATGGAAACGCGGAAAAACTCTGAAAAGGCACTGTCACTGACGTGAAGCAAGTAACCACTTGTACACTGATTTCAGAATTCCAGAAAATGTTATGGACATTTACCAACTTTACTTTGAAATTCATTTAAATAAGAAAACAATGTGCAGGAATGTCATATGACAGCTAGCCCGCTCTACAAGATTTTTAAATACCACATTGCATCCGGAAACTTCTCACCGAATATCTCCATGCCCTAAAACGCTCTCGATTGCTATAAATATCAATCATCTGTGACAATCTTATACGACCCAGTTCGGCTTTTCGATCTCTTTACCGCCGAAAAAAGGATGGGTATTCTTGCAGGGATGTCTTTCATCTCAAAGTTATTGCTTGTTTTGATTGCTGGCAGCATTTGTGCTGCAAACCCATCAGCTGCTTCATACTATAAATCCCCACCTCCGAAGCCATACCTTTACAAATCTCCTCCTCCTCCATCTCACATTCCATCTCCAGTCCACTATAAGCCGCCCCCTGCTCCCACACCCAAGCCCCCAGTAGTGGAGAAACCACCGCCCGTGTATAGCAAACCTCCTCCTAAGGCGGTACCAGTTTCTCCTCCATACAAGTACAAATCTCCACCTCCTCCCAAACCAATTCCTGCTCCATATGCCAAGCCTCCACCAGTCCACAAGCCCCTTCCTCCTCTTTCACCACCAAAATCACGGCCAACTCCTCTTCCTCCCCACCATGAACATCACGAGCACCATAAACACCATAAACCTTCTCCAGTGACCAAACCACCGAAAGCTGCACCATGCCCACCAGAAAAACCATACGGATACAAATCTCCACCTCCCCCAGCCTACGTAGTAAGCCCTACTCCTCCCAAAGCAGTACCTACATTTCCTCCCCCGCATCCCAAACCACCAGTCTACCCCTCACCACCTGCACATCACTACTCGTACAAGTCGCCTCCTCCGCCGCCATATTAGAATCTGCAAAGAGTACTGAGAAGGTACGTTATTGTTCTTTATAAGCATTATCTGAGAGATCTTCAATATTTTTTCCATGATATATGCTTTCATGCCATTCTGTAGAATGTTTGTGTCCGTCAGGGTTGATTTATTATTCCAAACAAGTTTCTAGGGTTTACTGCTGCTACAAGAGATTGTTGTTTGTGTTATATTTATATGTTTCTTGATGTGTGTGGATTAACTGCATTGCAGTTATCTATTTACTTGCAGATGAGTGGAGATTTAGAGGGACACCATGAAGAAGATGGATCTATCATAATTTTACCAGTAGTGCTGAGCTGGATCTCCACCTGAACTTTGCCTTGTTCTAAAAAATAATGTCATTTTGCTACTTCTGTAGTAAAATCGTTTGACCGTGTGAGAGTATGATAAAATCTTGTGACGTTGTGAGGAAATATATATGGTTCATTTCAGCAGCCAAAGAGTTTCGTATTTTATTGATTTTCGTAAAAGGGTTTACGGTATGGAAATCTCAAGGAAAACGATAAAAAAGGTTTGGGTATGAAAATTTCAAAGAAAAAGATCAGTAAAATAAAACAAAGTGACGTATACTTGATTCAAACTTCAAAGCAAAGGTTCGCACATAAACAGGCCCTGTTTTCTATTTTCAATGGCACGCTAATATTTACTGAAAATATAAATCAGGAAAATAATTACACTTAATTTTTAAGTCAAATCAACATCATTTTCAATGGCACCCTAATATTTACTGAAAATATAAATCAGGAGAATAATTACACTTAATTTTTAAGTCAAATCAACATTAGATAATTACTTGAGTGACGGACATGGAGGATTTAAGTTTTAGTGACGACACCATGCATCACATGACTATTAAAGAATAACAGTCAAACAATTATGCAATATGGCACTGTAAACTTAAAATCATTTAATATGATTGAGTGCAGGCAGAAACTAAATTTGAAATTGTAAAGCGTATTGTCCGACGACTTGACGACTTGCAATGCCATGTGATATTGTTGAAAAGCCAAATGTATCCTTCACGTATGCCAAATGCATGCGCTTTAACACATTTGCAGTTTTATCAACATGACCACACCAAAAAGGAAATGTAGAAAGTTAGCATTAAAATATCTTTACGTTATTTTTATTTTTTTATATTAAATATAAAATTTTATTTTATTCAAAATAAATGGTTTTACTGGAGTTTAGGGACAACTTTCCATAATGATATTTGGTCATTAACGTTGTTATTTGAAACAATATATAGTTTTAAACTCTTAAAAATAAAAATAAGTAAAAACAAGACCAGCTGCGAGGGAGCAAGTCCCAGTTGCGCAAGATTTCTAGTCACTCCATGAAGTTCTGTCGATTGTCAATGCAGCATGATGAAGCTATGGTTGGTGCCAAGTTGTCAACCAATTCCAGCAGAGACGAGATTACAAAGTTTTTGTGGGATGATTATGCTTCTGAATACACAAATGAAGCAATGATGTGAGGACTAAACAAAGCTCCTATTCGTCTTGGTCAAACAGATTATAGGCCACTGATCAGTGAATCGATGAGGGTTAAATTTTACAGTTCCTTCAATCGGTATTACAAAAGAAGCCTTGAGATATTAATAAAGTGGCAGAAAATGATTCAGAAATCCTAGCTATTTTAGGGAATATTTCCCATTCTCACAACTTCGCAAAGTTTTCTGTTGAAGACCTCTGCATATCACTGAGGAGATTGAAGCAAGAGTTTAACCAAGATTTTGAAACTTCAAATCCTTTTATGCCATATGGTTTTTTAGAATGTTGTGTTCAACATTCAAAGTTAGCGAATGTTATCCATATAAGCACCACATATAAGCACAAGATATGAAGAAAATATTTTTACCTCACAGGCTTACCTATTTTTAGCAAGGAGCAATGTGGTAATGATTCTCTAGCATGACTAAAAGGGAATTGGACACAATATGGAAAAAGGAAAACATCAGCCATGAATCTGATGACCAGCAATGTTAGAAGTGCTAATTTTTCTATTAAATTGGAGCAATACTGTGGCAAAGAACAACTTTTAGGATTGGAAGATATAAAATGGTTCACCAATGATGACAGCGCCATACAAGATGTTTATAGTACAGGGGATATCATCATGTTTGGAGCAGAGGAAAATTCATCAATATTTACAGTCCCATCCAGGGTTTGAAGATGTTTATAGTACAAAAGATATCATCATGTTAATGCTTGTGAGTTGAACTGCCAGGACATAGATTATCTTCTTTGAGAGCTTCAATGCTTGTGAAAATGACCAGGAATGCTTCAAGCATTCACTCTGTGCAACCAGTGTTGATAGCCTAGAAATCCAACTCCTTTGTACCCCAGATGCTCATGAGAAAAAATTTGGAAATGTAACAAAATTTGAGGATATGAAATTAGTTTCCTAGAATATAGGTGATTTGAGCTGAACTGCCAGGACATTGATCATCTTCTTTGAGAGCTCAATGGCATACTAGCAGTTCAAGAAACTAAAAGCAACAATAATTCATTAACTAGCAGAATTATGAATATAGAATGGTAGCTTTATTCATTCCTAGCTCAAATGGCATATGAGTTTCGACCAATTTGAACTTACCACGTCTTTTGAAGTACCAGATTCATGGGCAACCTAAGACTTTATACCTGCAAGGAATTTTGAAATACTATAACTGTGGGCATCTATAAAACTTTGTTTTTGCATATTTGCACTGACCAGCTTACTTTGACAATCATGCAAGCAGTCTTTATGTATTCCTTGCTGTCTAGATTTGTACAAACTTTTATAGCATAAATTTTCTTAGTTCTCTTATGATAAATGAGTACTCAAGCCTGGCAACCAAATGCTTCTCGTGGTATCCTGAGCTCACTGTTGAATATTGATGAATTATAAATGGCCTAGAAAGCACACACTTTTGATGTTGATCTTCATGTGGACATGTTGGATAGAAGACAATACTTTCCTTCCGAAATATTGGTTGTTTTCTTTGCCTTCTCTTCATAAGGGCAATGATAAAATGTGATTTCAGGATTGAGTTTTTCTGTGAGAGAGAGTTATCATTAAACATATTAAGGCTTTGTTCCTCTTTCCAATATGCATAGTGGGATACTGTTTGTTCCAATGTGGCCAAACCACTACGGTGAGTGTGATTTGGACATCCTATACACGCTTCGTCTTATGTCCCTTGGTCATATTTTGTATCCTAAAGAAGTAGGTATTATGTACCAATTCTGCCAGCTTGTTGATAGAGGTGACTATCTTGTATCCCACGATTACCCTTCTTGCCCACAATGCTTGAGGTTCTTACACAACTATAGCTTTTGATATTCATGCATGCAAGCAGTGAAAGATAACCAGACGATACATCTTAGATGTACATAAAGTAAGTTGCTAGAACCATAAAATTTATATTATAACCATCAAACCCTGACATACAAATATTAGGCTAGTTCTCCAAAATGGTCGAAATGAAAATGAAATTAGTTATTCATGGAATTCTAAGTCAAAAGTTGTTGTCTTGATATTAGTTGCATAAAAAATATGAATCTTACTATTTTTGAATTATAGAATGTGACTGTTGGGACAAAAAAGAACTTGAATTTGGAACTTTGGAGTATATGAGAGAGAAAATATTTGGAGTTTTGCATAAGCACCAAGAACAACAAATTCCAACTGCTGAAACTAAGGAGAAACACAATTTTTGTGAATTTTGTTGCTTTTGGGAGTTGCTTCCCAAAAATCCTTTTGAAATTTGTATTATGTGGTTTCCTAGGCCTTTCAAAAGTAGGTACCTTTATATAATAGAAGCATGCATGCCACAAAACAAAGCACACAAAATTTGCACACACGATATCCCAATACCAAAATGATGGAGGTTCGCTTTCATAGAAAATGCTTAGCAGGATTAGGTTTAAAGCCAGCAAAAATTCACACATGATTTGCAATGGCCACATTTGGAGAATAAGTTAATATAACTCTAGATGTAGAGAATCCTATATTAATGAATAAATGCAAAATAACTGCAGATAGTAGGAGAGAGAATGAAATAATATGAAGAATTTGGAGGTTTATCTATACTAGTGAATTGTTTGGCTACACCATAAGTTAGGGTGTCCAAGATCTGCTTAGGTGGGCTAACTGTGGCCAAGCCATCCTTTTTTGAATCTCTAATGTCTATTCAACCATACATTTTTTTCTAGTTAATGCTAAGCCACCTAAACTGATTTTTGCCCCTAATGTTTAGCTGGCCAATCCCTAATTCTTCTCATATGTGAAGCAACTTCCCTTAAAGGGAGTTGCTACCTTACCTTGTTTCTGCTCAATTAAAGAATCATTAATCACCTCTAATATCACACTCACTTCATATTCATTAGCCATGCATTCTTCTTTCCTTTCCTGCATCAGAACTAGTGTCATAACAGTTCGGATCCTACATCAGAACTAGTGTCGTAACAGTTCAGAGCAAAAGCAGGGGATGACTTACGAAATTATTTATTGATGATTGAGTTTCTCTGTAAGAAACTTCTCAAAAGACTTCAGATAAAAAGGAATAAAACTTGAGAAAAGTCTTTGGGCCCATAAAGCCACAAGAATGACAATATCCTATAGCCTATAAGGCTCAAAGACCATCTTTAAAATGTTGAAAGACAACCTTCGATAGGGAAGAATGTACTAATTTTCTTGAGAATTGATTTGAGATGTTCAATTCTGAATTTTTGCAGAAAAGATTAATAAAAAAGAGATGCTAAAGAAGGGACACAAGTGGAAGGGTGCATTCTATCAGCTTGCAAACAAGCGCAAAGAACATTTCCCTTATCCCTATCATTAGGTCTGTTCCAAAGGATTGGCCTTATCTAAAATCGTCCTCAGATTTTGTTGGTATATTTGTCACAGAAAATATTTTTTTAAATTAGCTGGAAATTACTAGTTTCTTCTCATTTTTCATGTTTTATTCTTGGACACAATTACAGTAAATATTACGCTAGCTAATAGCATTTTGGCATGGGCATAGAGCAACAAAATTTTTGGCAATTGATGTCTTGATGCCAAAGCTGATAATGTTAGGGGGGATAATGAGATTCGAAGGAATGTCGTTTGCCTAACACTTAGAGGGGATTCTTCTTTGGCAAACTTTGGTGGAACAGAGAACATGGATCTTGACTGCTTCATATAAATTCGAAATTCAATAAGATAAGTAGCACTGTGAGAGTGTTCTTCAGGCCTATTATGAAGTTTCCAAAACAACCATATAAGGGGGTGGGCATCGCAAGCAAGAGGCAATTCAGGAATGCCTACAGCTGGGACCATGCAGATGTATCAAAGTCCCAATACTTCCCAGTGGCAGCTTGGTGAAGCACTGTACAACCATATACATAAGTATTGGTTTTTGAATGTAAATTTATTTTTGAGTAACAGTTACATTTTGAAATTTAAAACTCCTGAGAACAAGGTAAATATTATATAGTAAAGAGTCTAACATATCTATTTTCCTGATGGCTAATTAGGAACAGCTAACAAATAAGGCATGAAGTGAGTACCTAACACAAAGCAAAGTTCAAGGTTAAAGAATTTTAATTTTACAAGGGTTATCATGCACTGGGGACACTGAAAAAATAAGGGGGAGGGGAATGTAACACCCCCACAATGACCCCTATATGTACTTGTACACATTATTATGCAGTTGGCAAGCCAGGTTATGTGGGGCTTATGTGCTTATGTTTTCTATGTTATGAGGCATGTATGCCTGCATATATAAATGTGTTAGGTCAATGAGACAGTGTACAAACATGTTTTAAGGTCATTGTGTATGTGTGGTGAGGCCAGAGAACCTATGCATTGAAAGTCAATGACAAGGGAGACCTCTAGCAAAGTCTGGTTGACTCAGTCCAGGACTTTATTGAGCAAGCCATAGAAATCCAAGATTAGCTGAACAATGTGTAGAAGGCTTTCTATCAAGGTGTACACATGATTTGCAATGGCCACACTTGGAGAATAAGTTAATATAACTCTAGATGTAGAGAATCCTATATTAATGAATAAATACAAAATAACTGCAGACAGTAGGAGAGAGAATGAAATAATATGAAGAATTTGGAGGTTTATGTATACTAGCGAATTGTTTGGCTACACCATAAGTCAGGGTGTCCAAGATCTGCTTAGGTGGGCTGACTGTGGCGAAGCCATCCTTTTTTTAATCTCTAATGGCTAGTCAACCATCCATGTTTTTCCTGTTAATGCTGAGCCATCTAAACTGATTTTTCCCCTAATGTTCAGTTGGCCAATCCCTAATTCTTCTCATATGTGAAATACCTTCCCTTAAAGGGATTTGCTGCCTTACCTTGTTTCCCCTCAATTAATCAATCATTAATCACCTCTAATATCACACTCACTTCATTTTCATTATTTATGCATTCTTCTTTCTTTTCTTGCATCAGAACTAGTGTCATAATAGTTTAGATCCTGCATCAGAACTAGTGTCATAACAGTTCAGAGCAAAAGCAGGGGATGACTTTTGAAATTATTTATTGATGATTGAGTTTCTCTTTAAGGAACTTCTGAAAAGACCTAGGATAAAAAAGAATAAAACTTGAGAATAGTCTTTGGGCCCATAAAGCCACAAGATGACAATATCCTATAGCCTATAAGGCTCAAAGACCATCTTTAAAATGTTGAAAGACAACCCTCGACAGGGAAGAATGTACTAATTTTCTTGAGACTTGATTTGAGATGTTCAATTATGAAATTTTGCAGCAGAGATTAATCAAAAGAAGATGCTAAAGAAGGGACAGAAGTGGAAGGGTGCATTCTGTCAACTTGCAAACAAGCACAAAGAACATTGCCCTTAGCCCTATCATTTTGTCTATTCCAAAGGATTCGCCTTATCTAAAATCATCCTCAAATTTTGTTGGTATATTTGTCACATAAAAGATTTCTTAAAATCAGCTGGAAATTACTAGTCGCTTCTCATTTTTCACGTTTTATTCTTGGACACAATTATAGTAAATATTATGCTAGCTAATAGCATTTTGGTATGGGCATAGAGCAGCAAAAGTTTTGGCAATGGATGTCTTGATGCCAAAGCTGATAATGTTAGGGGGATAATGAGATTTGAAGGAATGTCTTTTGCCTAACACTTAGAGGGGATTCTTCTTTGGCAGACTTTGGTGGAACATAGAACATGGATCTTGACAGCTTTATATAAATTCCAAATTCAATAAGATAAGTAGAACTGTGAGAGTGTTCTTCAGGCCTATTTTGGAGTGTCCAAAACAACCATATAGGGTGGTGGACATCGCAAGCAAGAGGTAATTTAGGAATGCGTACAGTTGGGACCATGAGGATGTATTAAAGTCCCAATACTTCTTAGTGGCAGCTTGGTGAAGCACTGTACAACCATATACATAAGTATTGGTTTTTGAATGTAAATTTATTTTTGAGTAACAATTACATTTTGAAATTGAAAACTCCTGAGAGAAGGTAAATATTAAATAATAAAGAATAACATATCTAGCTTCCTGATGGCTAATTAGGAACAGCTAACAAACAAGGCATGCAGTGAGTACGTGACACAATGCAAAGTTCAAGGCTAAAGAATTTTGATTTTACAAGGGTTATCATGCATTGGGGACACTGCAAAAATAAGGTGGAGGGGAATGTAACACACCCATGATGACCCCTATATGTACTTGTACACATTATTATGCATTTGGTGAGCTAGGTTATGTTGGGCTTATGTGCTTATGTTTTCTATGTTATGAGGCATGTATGCCTGCATATATAAATGTGTTAGGTCAATGAGACAATGTACAAACGTGTTTTAAGGCTACTGTGTATGTGTGGTGAGGCCAGAGAACCTGTGCATTGAAATTCAATGACAAGGGGGACCTCCAGCAAACTCTGGTTGACTCAGTCCAGGAATTTATTGAACAGGCCATAGAAATCCAAGATTAGCTGAACAATGTGTAGAAGGCTTTCTATCAAGGTGTACATATGATTTGCAATGGACACACTTGGAGAATAAGTTAATATAACTCTAGATGTAGAGAATCCTATATTAATGAATAAATACAAAATAACTGCAGACAGTAGGAGAGAGAATGAAATAATATGAAGAATTTGGAGGTTTATGTATACTAGCGAACTGTTTGGCTACACCATAAGTTAGGGTGTCCAAGATCTGCTTATGTGGGCTGATTGTGGTGAAGCCATCCTTTTTTGAATCTCTAATGTCTAGTCAACCATACATTTTTTTCCTGTTAATGCTGAGCCATCTAAAATGATTTTTCCCCTAATGTTCAACTAGCCAATCCCTAATTCTTCTCATATGTGAAGCAGCTTCCCTTAAAGGGAGCTGCCGCATTACATTGTTTCCCCTCAATTAAACACTCATTAATCACCTCTAGTATCACACTAACTTCATATTCAT
Source organism: Pinus taeda (assembly GCA_000404065.3). NCBI lineage: Eukaryota > Viridiplantae > Streptophyta > Pinopsida > Pinales > Pinaceae > Pinus > Pinus taeda. Next base: position 11,198 of record APFE031758735.1, on the reverse strand, counting down.
TAATTATGCATTCTTCTTTCTTTCCCCGCATCAAAAATAATGTCATAACAGTTCGGATCCTGCATTAGAACTAGTGTAATAACAGTTCGGAGCAAAAGCAGAGGATAACTTACAAAATTATTTATTGATGATTGAGTTTCTCTGTAAGGAACTTCTCAAAAGGCCTAGGATAAAAAAGAATAAAAATCGAGAATAGTCTTTGGGCCCATAAAGCCACAAGAATGACAATATCCTATAGCCTATAAGGCTCAAAGACCATCTTTAAAATGTTGAAAGACAACCCTCGATAAGGAAGAATGTACTAATTTTCTTGAGACTTGATTTGAAATGTTCAATTCTGAAATTTTGCAGCAGAGATTAATCAAAAAGAGATGCTAAAGAAGGGACAGAAGTGGAAGGGTGCATTCTGTTAGCTTGCAAACAAGTGCAAAGAACATTTCCCTTATCCCTATCATTAGGTGTATTCCAAAGTATTGGCCTTATCTAAAATCGTCCTCAGATTTTGTTGGTATATTTATCACAAAAAAGATATTTTAAAATCAGCTAGAAATTAATAGCTACTTGTTGAACAGGTAAATCCCCTCTGCGGACAATGGCGATCCCACTAGCCCAAAATGGGTCTAGCAACAATCAATTCACGCTGCTATGCAAGTTCCTAGTTGTATACTAAACGGTGGATTACGAAGACCAACCTGGAATCCAACGCAAATGTCGAAGTAGAGTTGACCCTCCGGCTCCCTTGCTTCAGCAGGTCACAATCCTAGCGATCATCACGAACGGACACCTGCACATGCAAAGACCGAGACAACTACAAGCATAAAATCCACCAAAGTACAACTATATTTCAGTCAGAAAGGAAATAAATCAAACATCATAATAGGAAATGAGATTGGAACCATAATAGCAGTCGTTTATTAATGAATAATAGGCAGAGAAAGATACAACCAAGGTTCTGACGTTGAACCTATTCTCTGGCTGGGCGAACAGCTATGTATGCCTTGCAATAGACCTTCTCTCTCTCAGGATTCCGGCAGCATAACCTCCCTATGCTTCAAGACTCTTACTATCACTCCAGACAAGCATAATCACAACTAGCATTACTCCAGAACTCTCAAAAACTAGCTTCTCTAATGCATGAGGACAGACTTTTATAAATGGAGAAGGGAGGAAGATTCAATGCACCAGGACGCCCATTGTGGATCGACATTAAAGCTACTGAGGATAGATGTCAAGGATAGATGATGACTCTCGACCTCTATCAGATGGATTTTTTCCCTCAAAAGACTTCATAATTTGAAAGGAAAAAACATACAGGTGCGCGTTTGCCAAAAATCATTACCAAACTTAGTTGGCGCGATTGTTGTTCTAGGACAGAGCACCAATGGGCACGCCCCTTTTTGAGGATCTCAGTGATTGGCGCGGATAAGACACTGTGTACCTACGCCAATGGAAAAAGGGCACTTTTCAGGGATAATTTGCAGAAGGTGTCTTCAGGGAACTTGAAGTACATACTCAGGGGAACAGAATGCAAGTGTTTTTAGGCTATGTCACTGCTCACAGGTCGCGGAATGTATCCTCCAATGTACGAAAACAGGGGTAGCAGGGACAGTGACCAATGGTGACAAATTACTGTGTAACAGATGCCCCCTAAAGCATGAGGCCCAAGAGAGAGAGAGAGGGGTGAAATGCTTTACAAGAACACATATAGCTGCCGCCAAGAATCTGAATGTAGATACAACTGATATTTCAATTACATGTAGTCTAGGCATTGGCGCAGCCATCCAAAAGACATACGAAGAAGGTCTGTGGTATGGACGCAGCCACCCAGCTGAAGAGACCATAATGATAAGAGGTATGGTCGCAACCATCCTAAAAGACTCAGGTATGGGAATAACCATCCATCAATGAGTCATGTAATAATGATCCACAAAATCGCGACCTGGTCCGCAACAGACTAGAACCACGGTCTTGTGCTCCATACAAACCCGAACAAAGTACAAGTCCAAACATGTGAATACGGGAGTTGAAGTCGAACATGCTTGAACATCGTCTGATTACCAGCCAATGATAAAAGCTGTTAACAGACGCGAGAGGGACCACCAATAATGACGATGGTCCTCAAGGTACTATAGGTACAATCCACGGCGTGTGAATAAATGAGCCGGTGTCGAACACCCGTAGAGTCATTCGATCCGAGGCCAATGATGAAAACCTTGCGTCGAACACGAAGAACCTGCCATTGAGGCATGCAAGCTCCAAGGTACCGGAAGGGAGTCTCTAGGTCACTTTCTTGGATAATGAGCTGAAGTCAACAGGAAGTGATCTTCATCGAAGGTGGGTAATAATGTTTCCCACATCATCGACACGAGACGGAAAGAGACAATATGTTCTGTGTGAAATATCAAAGGGAGGTTGTTTCTTTTTAGAGGTCAACTTCTCTTGAACATATTGGCGGCACGACAGTGGAATTGGCAGTATTTGACATCGATGGATCAGAGGTTATGATGACGATGCAATGAGCAGATGAGAGGTCAAATAGGATTACCCAAACCCACGGAGGCAAGTGAAAAATGAGATGAGATATCACCACCCCGACACGAAAGAAGAGAAGTGCCATGTTCAAGAGCGACACACTACCGACACGACAATAATTATGGTTCCCAAAATTTTCTTTTCCCCCACCATTTCTGGCGAGTACCCCAATTATTTTTAATAAGCACGATGGGAATAGCATATGCTTGATTATAAGCTCATCCTTCGGATGAGTCCAACTTAGTTTTGATTCGAACCCTAAGAAAGAGTGATCTGTTCCTGTTTGTAATAGAACAGGTCCTTTACTGTGAAATTTTAATGAGTCCAGTATAGGAGAAACTCGACGTTTTTTATTTTTAGAGAGTCTGAAAAACTTATGGGGACTCCAGGGGTGTCCTTTTTCGTAAAGTTGTGTCTCTCGGGCCAGAAAAAGTATAAAATAATGCTCGAAAGAACCGCCCGACCATTACGATCGAGGAGTGCTTTTCATAAATAGTGATTTCGACCTGAAAAAGTAAAAAAGCGATCAAAACCACGTCATTTCGTAACCATTAACGAGTTTGAAACGACAAAAACCCGGTAATCTTTTTATGTTTTAACGGTCGACGAAAGAACTTAAAACGACCGCCCCTTAGTAACGTTTAACGAGCCAAGAGGAATAACTCGGCAATCTTTTCCTCTTTAAAGGGTCAGAAAAGAGTTGAAAGAAGACCTCCATTTTTACTCTCTTTAGCGGGTCAAAAAGGAAAAAATACTCGGCAATCTTTTCATATTTTACGAGTTAGAAAAGAGCTTAAAGGTGACTCAGGTATGGGTTCATTTTTACACAAGCTTGAACCATGGAGAACTTTTCCTGGATTGGTTTCATTTTTACACAAGCTTGACACGAAAAACTATGCTTGTTATGAGTTTGCATGCCCCCAACATAATGACGGAAAACAAGGTACATGCCCCCCAAGCTTCATTGCATTCAACAAAGTGGATGGAATGAAGGTTCACTTTCGAGATCTTGGAAAGACTCGACTTGTATTTTACGAGACCTTAATCAAAAGACTCGACTTGGACAGGGAGTTGTTTCATTTTTTAATGAGGTTGACACAGTAAAAGAACTATCCTCATAACCCTTGTTTCATTTTTTAACGAGCTTGACACAAGATCAGGAACTATGCTCGGGACTCCTTGTTTCATTTTTTAGGGAGCTTGACATAGGAAAATGAACTATGCTCCGACTAAACCTAATTTCATTTTTTAAGGAGCTTGACATAGGAAAACGAACTCTGCTCCGACTGAACCTAATTTCATTTTTTAAGGAGCTTGACATAGGAAAACGAACTCTGCTCTGACCAAACCTAATTTCATTTTTTAGGGAGCTTGACATAGGAAAATGAACTATGCTCCGCCCAATCCTAGTTTCTTTTTTTAAGGAGCTTGACATAGGAAACGAACTATGCTTTGACCAATCCTAGTTTCAGTTTTTAAGGAGCTTGACATAGGAAACAAACTATGCTCCGACTGAACCTCATCATAATGAACAGGAAGTCGGTGCTTCCAAGAGTGTTGCTCCCGGTGGGAGGTCAATGTCTTGGAAGTCAGGACCCAATGCCCCCAGGACACTATGCATGATGGCGGCATTGCTGGATATAGGCATGGGAGAGTTGGCCACGTAGTTGATCTGGGGTGAGACAGATGCAACTAGTGGATGAGAATCAAGAGGGAAGGGCAATGGCGCCGGAGGGGCTTGTGGACGAATGAACGATAATTGGTCCATTGTCACCATTCTTCCATCATGTGGAAAGCAAACCACACGGAAAAGTGAAGAAACAAGGGCTCCCATGGCATACACATAGTCACGACCAAGGAGAAGACTGAAGTCTAAAGATCCTTGGGTAACCAAGACGTCTATATGGACAGTCTTGCCTCCCAAAGTGATAGGGAACTGTTGTGCCTTGCAAAAACAACCCCCCATTTCATAGATAGTTTTTTCAAAAAAACATTAGAATATCGAATGGGTCCCTCTTAGGAAATAAAATTGATATCAAAAGCTTTATTTTTCAAAGAAAAAACATAAGGCGCAAATAAAGTTATGCGATAAAGCCATCAGCGATATCGCAATCGGCAATCGGCGAAACTCTTGTGCACCCTTAAAACACCACATGGTAAATCCCCGATGCGATAAAGCCATCAGCGATATCGCAATCGGCCATCGGCGAAACCCTTGTATCACTTTTAACGCGCATATGGTTTTCCGCCGATGCGATAAAGCCATCGGCGATATCGCAATCGGCCCCACTCCCTTTTAAACACATATGCGCTATGTTCCTTGCCGATGCGATATCGCAATCGGCAATCGGCAATCCTCTTGTACCATTTTTTAACGCTCATATGGTTTTCTGCCGATGCGATATCGCAATCGGCGATAAGTGATATCCAAACCCATTGTTGAAGCCTTTCGCGCCCCTCTTTCCTTGCGATGCGGTAAAGCACATTTTTCGATAAAAAAGCCAGTTAAGTGATTGGAAGGCCAATTTATTGATAATTAAAGCATAATCACTCATACCCGGCCGCCCATACGTCCTCTCCTCGCCTTAAGAGATTTACGAATCAAATTTAGAGTAATGGGCATTTATAAAGGTGGCAGACCTTATACGGTTACATAATGAATCCCTGCCCTTGGATTTGCTTAAAGATTGCCTCCGCGCCATTCAATAAAAGCCAGATATATTAACGCTAATCTTTTACATTCGAATATCATCTTTGAGTCTCTCTATTATCTCTGTGTTACGCCAAGTCTTACTCTCTGTTGCAGGATAGATTTCTACCAGAGAACTCAAAACATGATGGGGAAAAAGTCCAAGAAGGCCGCCAATGTTCCAAATGCACCAGCCACAGGACAATCATCGCCAAGTAGTAAGAAAGGTTTAATATCCGACACTACATGCGCAGGCCTAGCAAAGACCACATGGCAAGGAACCTACGACTTAATAGAAGCCGAAAAACCAGCACAAGCAGTAGACGAAGCCACTGCGGATTCATCTGATAAGTCAGAAAACTGTATTAAAGATTTGGCCGATTCATTCCTCCACAGAATTGCAGCTAGAGAACAAATGCTCCCTTATACTGACGTGGTGAAATGGGCGATTGAAGAAATCCCCTTCAATGATAGAACTTTCGTCACAAAGGATGGGAGAGTTTTTGGGTCATTCAAGCCTGAAGATCTGAGACAAATGTACCATTTGCCGACGCCAGAACAAGTATATAATAGCGACTTTCTAAAAAAATTTGCAAGTGAGCACGCGATCGAATCTGAACCTATCAAGGAATGGAGGGGGAACCCAGCTAAACACAAACATGAATCCTCCGGTAAGTACTCAGTCGACTCTCTGTGTTCTCCTTACTGTTATGCCGGCATAATGATGTGTAGATTGTGGGGTTTACATGATTCCGTTGTTTTCACCATTGAAATGGTTCCTCTCATGGAAGCGGCAGTAAACAGTGTTATTATGGATTGGGCCACTATTCTGTCAGACAAACTGGCAACAGCAGTTATCAATTATAGGAATAATTCTAGAGTCAGTGAAAGAATAATTCCTCCTTTTTACTACAGTGCATACATCTTGGACACTTTGTGTTTTAATTCTGAATTCCCCATTCTTGGTTGGAGGTGGACCGTGCAGGACCCCTCGCCCATTCACATTTATCATCGTAAAATGTGGAAGCCCTATTATAAAAACCATATGTACCAAATTTGCAATGGTTTCATGGTCCCTGTATATTACGCAATTTTTGACAAACCTATCCCCAAGATTTCCTACCTTGCTTCTTTTGATTTGCCTGCGGTAGGTAGTTGGTTCGGAGAAGAACATTTCACTTATATTAGGGTTTTCGGAAGTCAAGCAAACCCTCATGTCCTTCCTTTATATGTCCCCGATAAACTGTTAGCAAGGGAGATTGCTTACCAAATAACCGCAGAAAGCACCACTCAGATCCTTAAAAAGGAGAAGAAAAGGGGTTGGCCTACTTTCCCCTTTAGATGTGGGGTTTTCACACTGAATGATCTAAAGCATGCAGAGAAAGAAGCTTCAAAGATCCAAGTCCTAAATTTTGCTACCCTGCCCAATCGGCTATATGATCCAAAGAAAACAGCTTATGCTGCTTTAGAGCATGCTAAGTTAGCACTATTTAATCACAAAGATGATATGTTTGATGACATGTTCAAATCAGCCGAATCAATTTTTCAAGTCATGCAACTCGCCAAGAGACAATACAATGATGAAGGATTAATGGAGTTTAATAAACTCAGAGAACAGAGGTTGCAAACTCTGCCTTTGGATTTGTTAATGACTGACCAAGCAGCATCATCAAGTGGCCCTAGCAAACAATAGACTAAGAAGCCTCCCGCTACAATACAAACCGGTAATAAAGAGCAGGAGGAACAACAAAGGAAGAAGCGAGAGGAGAAGATAAAACGGGATCAACAAGAACGTTTGAGGAAGGAGAAGGAAGACAAGAAGCGCCAAGAGCAGGCAGAAAAGAAGCAAAATGAAAAAGAGCAGGCAGAGAGGAAACAGGCAGAGAAACAACGAGAAGAACAAGAGCAGAGAGAAAAAGAAAAGCAAGAACAAATGCTTAAAGAATCCCAGTCTAAAAGCACCACCGATATCAATAAGAGTATTGTCACAAATCCTCAATTGCAGAAGGAATGGCAACATTTCACTACCATCATCGGTGGAAATAAAGACTCACAGGGCACAGATACTCCTAAAAGCAGCACTGAACAAGGCAAAACCTTATCTCAGGGTTTAAGTATAACCAGCGCTACACCAAAGTCAAAAGAGGTGGAAATTATTCCAAAAAACCCTAGTGAACAAATTATGCTACAGGTGGAAGATATTCCCCCTTTAAGTGTCTTCTACAGCCCAAAATATAAAGCCGTAGTAAAACGATCGAGGAAAAGACAAAGGCCTGATCAACCTTCTATCTTTCCCGAGTCAACTATTATGGGCAATGTAGTATGGAAGCAGAAACAAGACCCCTCCGATGATTTAACCAAACTCTCACAGTATGCTGGAGCTTATTCCGCTGCTACTATAGACAAAGCATCCGAGGTAAGTCTTCTACTTAAAACAAGGGAGCAAGAAATTTCCGTCTTACAAGAAGAGTTGGCAGCAGCAAAGCAAAAGGTGATACAAACCGAGGCACAGTTAGAGCAACAACAACAAATGAATGAGCAATTGACAAAACAATGGGAAGAGGAAAAACAGAGTATTAATCAGTCGGCAGTCCACAGACAAAATGAATTACAAAAAGCTCTAGAACAATTAAAGGAAGTAAATGAGCAGTTATTGAAAAGTAAGGATGAACAGATCGCCCAGATTACAGCACAACTGGATAACTTCAGAGGAAATTCACAGGTAATAGAATTCAGAAAAGAAGCAACAATAGTTAACAATGTGCTTATATCGCAAGCCAAGATATTGGCTCAATACCTTGCTCAAGCAGAACCACTTTGTGAATTAGCCACGATTGTAAGTGATCGAGTAGAAAAGGCAAGAGATGAGTTGAACCAAGCCGATGAAATCATCACAGCGCACCTTGAATGGCAAGATTCAAAAGAAGGAAAAAGTTCTAATTTGCCGAAAATACTCGAAGTTCATAAAAACATACTATTCACAGAGTGGCATACACAGGTAATGAAAGCAGAAAGGGCAGCTTCAAGGAGCACATTGACTTCTAACAATCTGATTGATCTGGTCAATGATACGCTTTACCTATCAAACATTGTTACCCAGTGTACACCTGGAAAGATAGTTACAGCTCATACATTGGAACAACTATCTTACCCAGAGTTAGAAAAAACAGGAAAACTAATCGCCGGGGTTAACAGCCTAAGTATAGAAACATATTGGCACTTCCTCATTAAACCTTATGAACAACGAGCTGCCATTAAATGTTTAACCGATGCTGTTCAGTACATGATCCCTGAAATCCAAGATGCCACATTTGCCGCCCAGCTCTGCTCACGAACAAACAAACCGCCAGAGATTCAGCTGATGCTCGACATTCATCACCTAAGGTCTAAAGATAAGCAGCCGACAGAATGAGTCACCATCCAGCTCCTTAATCTGCCAGAGAAAATAGCAACAAAGAAGTAATTGATATCAGAATAATTAGCATTTTTGTTTCATAGATATTTGAGATTAGTTTAGTATTTATAGACCCTTTCATGCATTTAGAAAGGGTCGTAAAATTTTGTATAAGACTTAACAGACTGAAGTTTGCACTATTGTGCTTCAGCCTCTATTCTTTTATGAAACTCGACCAGCTGCTTTTATTTAAGTGAAGATAGTTTCTTAATTCAATTGTGCACTACTGTCGTTGATTTGAGGAATGTTGATGCATCTAAGTGAAAGCCATACGTAGCGATTTATATCGGGAGTGATTGATTATTTAACTGGTATTTCTATCTTTTGTTTAGATTCATTCTTGAAACATTATCTCGCTGTGTATTTACTCTTGCTACTGTTAATTGTATGCATGTATAATGACAGGAAATCCTACTCATACCACTATTGGATGTTTAGATAATATGCCTTATTATTCATCATGTATGCATTAATAGTATGAATGTTTGAAGTTTAGTAGTATTATTTTGATTGCCGTGCTTAACTATTTAGGTGCAGCCATTTGAAATGATTTAATTTCTATGTCCATATAAATGCAGTCATCTATATAATTGTATCGTTTGGATATAGAACATCAAAAGCTACGCTTTAGATGTTCAAATAGATTCCCGGGATAGTTTTATTGCATTTCTGTCAATAGTTTAGATATTCATTCACCGTTTACTGTTTCCAACAAAGTATTCATTCATCCCATTCATCTATTGCTGGGAAACTGGTCCCATTATCCCCAGTCGGAGCCACTATACCAAACGGAAAAGGAGCTGCACTAAGGTCCGGACCGGGTGGTTTCCCCCAATGTTGGTGCAACGATTTTCGAGGCCTCAACAGGAACTTTGGAAGGATCCCTAATGGTTGACTCGTTCCTCCGTCAAAAGCAGTGAGATTCGGTGTGACAGGTACAAGCGATGGGGAACGCAAAGCCTGCCAGTAGTAACGGGCATAAGACTAACCGATGCTCCTTCATCTAACACAGTGCCAGGCAACGCCATATGGGAGGCATAGGCGGTGACCCAGAAAGGCACATGGGATGGAAGGGGAGGGGTAGTCAAACGACTCCAATCGAAGGAAACAACCGAACTAGTTGGTGGGGGAACCATATGGTTGCCCCCCTGCTCAGAAGGGACCAAATCGGAATTCTCTGGAGAGGCTGGGATGGGAAAGCCATTATCAAGCTCAGGAGAATTCGAGGAGATGAGAAGAACATGGGAATTTTGCTCTTCCAAAACAGAGTGGTCGACAGGAGGTGAACTCCGGTCAACACTCTTTCGGACCAATGGTTGGTCTGGAACAGGCTGGGCACAGCCAGGTTCGGGAAGAGGGGCCTGGACAAGAGGAGAATGTGAACCAATCTCATTGTCAAGAGGCGAATGATCTGCAGCTACAGAAAGGCGTCGATATCCAACGGGGAGTTGGGGTGAGGGAGCTGGGAGACTTTCCAAAACAATGGAGGCCTTATCCATCAGTGGACAAAGGTGAAGGGGATGATTACCTTCACAAAGTCTGCAGGGGATTCGAATCTTCCCTTTTCCCTTACCATTCCCAACTGATGAGGTGACATTGCTGTGAGCCTCATTGGGCGATGAGGGGTGGGCCAGATCACGAGACCATACTTCTAAGATCCTGGGAATGCCAGGGCAATCGCGAAGAAGATGGTCCTCCTTGCATAATCGACAAGGAAACTTAACCTTCCGCGGAGGAGCGGAAGGGGGCCCGACTTCAGGTGTACTCGAGGGAGCAACAGTTGTGCTTGTAGCCTCTCCCTTAGGAGACTTCTTCTTCTTGTTCTTGTTCTTCTTCTTCTTAGCCACCTGGTTATTGGAATCGAGACTTTCACCAGGCGAAGTACGAGAAGAAGACGTAGAAGTAGGCGTCGAAGGGGAGAGGTCCACCTTAGGTTCAACATGATGTTGTTCAGGTGGAGGGACTAATGGAGTATCAGCCGGCACGGTAGGGACCAAAGAGGTTGAAAACAACCAAACAGGCAACCCGACAGTTAACCCCGGAAGGGATAACGTCGCCATATAAGGAGCACCAACATTCCAAAGAGGAGGGAAATGACTAGGATTCCCGTCAAGAGGGGAACTTGGGTGTTGGTGAACCCAGGGAAAGTTGCCATAGGAAACAAAAAAGAATCCTATCCAAACTAACACACACAAGATCTAACCAGGTAATGTTATCGAAGCCAAATAAATTTTAAAACACAGGAACTGAACTTGACCTTTTCATGTTTCGAGAGTCGAGAAAAGGACGAAAAGATGACTCTATCTACTTCGAATGTTTAATGAGCACGAAGTGACAAGACGCTCACTTACACCTTTTCTTTTAGAGAGTCTGAAAAGGATCAAAAGCGACTACTCTGGAAGTTCTAGGAAAAAGGTTTACCAAGCAACCCGTAAAACTGCTTATACACCTTGGCAATCATATGAGAACCAAGGACTTCCCGTACTGCAGTCAATCTTCCCGAATGCTGTGTTCGGTGCGTTA
>APFE031758731.1:0-14737 GCA_000404065.3 Pinus taeda | reverse complement strand
ATGCATCTACATGCTTTAATCATGCATCTAGAAACAAACTAAAAATGAACTCTAGACTGAAAGCTAGTTCCTATGCACACTTCCTCGGCAATGATGCCAAAGTGTTGATGCAAATTAATTACCTATCATTTAATTGTCAATCCGGGGGTTTCATAAAACTTGTGAAGCATGCGTGCACTATATATGCTAGAAATTAACTTCCAATTTAGATAAATCTAACTACAAAATCAAATAACGACAAACCAAATTCACCTATTATAATTCAACAATCAATTCAAAAGGAATTATAGTACAGTGCGCATAATTGAAATCTTAATCTTTCACACTTGCAGGAATTGAAATCTTAATCTACCACACTTGCAAGAATTGAAATGTTGATCCACCACACTTGCAGGAATTGAAATTGCATGAAATGAAATCTACTATAAGGGATAATGTGTGAATTATCAAATCAGGATCCTATGAAATGAATAATCAAAACCACATGAGATAAAATGAAAGCAAAAACAACCATTTTTAACCTCTAGATATGAAATCAAATAAAAAACAATCACTCTTAACCTCTCACACAGGAAAAGACATGAAAGAAATAAATCTTAATCTATGAAAGTAATAAATCTTAATCTATGAAAAACAATAAATCTCACACATTATATGTGGCCAATCCAAAAGAATGAGGGATGGAAAGTTGAGAGGCTCCAAATACAAGCATAACCAAATCAAAGTGAACATCACTCATGAGTATGGTGCCAAATCCAAATTCTATATTCAAAACATGAGCATTTCCCCAAATTTTCACATGCCTTTGAAAGGAGAAGGCTCTCCTATTTATACAAAAGCATACGAAGCTACCTCATAAATGGAGGTCCATTATTCTCTCCCTATATCCCTAGAAAATCTCATAGAGTTACAACTTAAATAGGTAATGATGAGACACATATCCTCTTTGACATTTATCCAAATCTTCTTTCATATCTTGAATATAATTCGAATTTGAGTATTGGAGGCCACATATGGGTGCCTTGGAAGCTCCGAATGACATACATATGTCATGAAACTCAAACCACTTTTAAGTATTAGCAAGTATATGTCATTTTCATAAATTTTAACCATTTAATTCACTTATAATACTAGAAATCAACAACTTTTGGAAAACACAAAGGTAACCCATATAATTATGAAAACGAAGGCTAATGAAAGGTTATATGGTCATGGAGTTGTGTAATGTGAATGAAATGGTGGTGCTAAAGGTGAAAGTGGATGATATTTTGAATACATTTTGGAGACTCTACATTCCCCCCAACTGACATTATTGCATGTCCTCATGCAATCTACTGCATTGCTTAATCATGATTTGGTTTTGAATGAGCTTGGCTTATATCAATTGTCCTTAAACTTTGCATTTGACAATTTCATTTCTTTTCGCAAATTATTCCTTGTCATACATTGAATTGCAACATGTTTGGTTGGTTCTTGTGTGACAACCAAATGTTAATTGGTATTGGTTATTGTATTTTAATACCTTGTTTCTTTTTGTTGCCGCAAGATTCATTGAACATATTTAAGAATGCATCTTTAAATCAGCCATATAAGATTCTCATCATTTAAGCATTTATTTGCAAACCACATAACTTTTGAACCATAATGTAATCATAATTGATTAGGACAAGTATGTTAGGATGAAATGAAGTGAAATGGATGTGATAATAAATGGATATCCCTTCCCCCCAACTAAAAGTGTGTATGTTTTTTGTTTTTTTTCAAATGAGAAAGGAAATATGGTGAAGTATTTTCCAAAAATTATAACTTTAGTATTCAAGGTATTCTATGATTAAAACCTAGAAAATAACATACCTTTACTTACCTAGGAAGTGGACAAACTGTGCATATGTAGAGGCTTTGTAGTTGCTACTGGATCATGGAATAAAATGTAGAATTTCATTTGCTCCTTGGTTGCATAAATGGTGGATGAGGTGGTGAAAGTGGATTCTTTATTTCCGCTGCTAAATCTACTATATCTTCTGCAAAATGCTGAAATGATATAGTCTTCACCTACTTCAAACCTCGATGGTACAATTCTAGTCATGCGAACAAATGTGTTGTTGTCGAGCATGAAGAGAAGTCATTGGATTACCTACCATTAATGAATTTCGTTAACCAATGAGAGGCAAACTTTCCATTCATGTCAACGAGTGCCAAGGTACCTAAGTACATCTTGCGATGTGCGAATAGATGAGCTGATGTCGAGCCACTTGCAAGATCTAACAATTAAGGGACATTGATGTATTCCCATGATTGTCAGCGAGAGAACTTGTCATTGATGCATACAAGCCTCAAGGTACTAATAAGGACTCTAGCCCTGAACCTAGATAATGTGCTGATGTCAATAGCCCAAGACTTGTTAGAATTGAGGCCTTAATGAATCCTCCATCATCTAACATGAGCATAAAACAATAATTTTGAAGGGCTATGGATGATTTTTTATTTTATTTTTTATTTTGCAGTGGATCAAGGTTTATTTGAAAAAACGAAAAGGAAAATGGAATGAATCAACTTTGTAAGGGAGCTGAATGGTTTTATTGTTGGTTTAAAGTTTAGTGAAAGCGAGGGAGGAAAATGACTGTGAAGGAAAATGAGATGAAGATTTTATTGATTGAATAAGTAGGAATGCAATGGTAAGATTGGTATCTGAAAGGCTTCCAAATGGTGTCATGGATTTGATTCGACATTATTTATCCAAAATAATGTGCTAATGCTTGGATGTTTCATCTTTGATGTTGATATGATCATGTGCTTTTGAAGGAAATGTGGTCTTTGAGAGACACTGTTTGTTTGTGTCCATCTGTTTATCTTCTCGGAACCTGCAAAAACTTAGTACACTTTCTGCAATGAAATGTAATATTATCAAAAAGAGAGAGGTGATTAATCTATCTATTTATTACATTTACACAAAAAACTGAGAATTGGTACTAATAAAACAAATTCACAAAAGAAAATAAAATGAATTTTTACATGTTTCGAAACTAGTGCCTCGGGTTACCTGTTGTGTCTTTATTGTTTCAAACTTTGATGATAGCTTTCTCATTGTGTGGATAGCATCGAGATCTTTCCAACGATGCTTGAATCGTCAAAATCCGATGTCGTATGGGAAAGTTAGGATGATTTGAATTTTGGGTGAAATAGTGAAATTTGTGATGCTTAAGTGTGGCATGGGAACATGATGTTGATGTGAAGGATGAAGTAGGCAGATGATGTGGCATGTTGATCATGAGTTTCTGATTAGAATGCATTTTTAAAAATTAGATCATTGAGTTAAAAACATAGTTGCATAATTATTTTTCAGCTGCAGAATTGTGGTTCAGCTGCAGAATTATGCAGTTTCTGTAGCTTTCCATCATATTTGTATAGCCTTCGTCTCCCTGGCAGCTGCAAAGGCCTTGATGACAATCTCGAATTGACAGAGTAGATCCCATCTTGCCCATCTTTGCCAAAAGTTCAATCATTATCATGAAATGCTTCCGTGTTTCGATCCGATGCAAAGAGTACCTCCATTACTTTATATACTCTCTCGAAATATCTGTGTACACTTTGATGCCTTTTTATATATTTTGCCATCACTATCTTTTGGAATCAAGCTTCTTGTTGAAGATGATGGTGCAATATTTACTCCTTCCATGACATTATTTTTTAGAATTAGAGAATAAAGCCCACTTGGTTGCTTATTGCAACTGCCCAATTCACTAAAAGATAATAGGAATTCTCTTATTTTGCAAGTTCTTTTACAAAAGCAACATCTGACAAACATGAAAAAGATTTTGGTCATGGAATCTAATGATATGTGGGTATAACCAATCTGAATAGATGACCCCAATCACTACCCTACCATCATCAGAACTCTAAACTAAATGCTGACATTGCTGGGGTGGCTTTAACTCGGAAACATTGGGTGTAAATGCGTGAGGATTTATAGGAGTTGAAACTGCCACAAATTACAACAACTAGATTTGCTTTTTTAGCTGAGATTTTTCTTTCAATCATTGTAAAAATTCAACTTTCTGGTCAAAACAAACTTCACGTTCTAATCTCTGAGTGTTATCTTAGTGGATCCACCTCATATAGATAAAGTAAATCAGAGCTTATCCTTTCAGTATGGTCGCAACTGAAGCAATTATCTATCTGTGCATTAAATTGAAAACCGTTTTTCTCACGTAATATGGAAAATAAGGCTCCATAGAACTCCAAGTATCTCCCAATCAGTTACGAATTTGCTGAAATCGTTCCTAGGTTTTATAATTGACCCCGCTATGAGAAAAACTCACGTTTTATAGTTTTGAAATACGTTTTCATTTGGCCATAAATCGTGTTTTAAAATAACTTCTCAAAAATATTACGCATTTCCTCTACTTCAGGTAACAAAAATTAATTGTTTCTAAATTGATTATGAGGACTGAAGGAAATTGATTCCTCGATAGAATTAATAGTAAAATTTTTGAATTAGGTACTGATAATCCCAAAATATTTGAATGCAAAAATTTGAAGCATGTAACAAAATCGCATATGAAGTTTTAACTAACAAGACCTGTCCGACCTTGAGGAATAAATAGAGCTTCTAACAGTACACCATTGCTTCTCGTTGAAATAGTTGAAGAAAAACTCTTTTTATTATGTTTATAGTAAATCTCCAATGAAAGGCTTCAACAATAATTTTCAATCTTTCTGAACTAGGGTTTAGACCAAATGGCATTCAAGAAGCTAATTGTTCCTCAATATTAATTTTTTTCAAGCTTGCCATATACGTAAGATACATGGTCTAGATGAATGCAAATGAATTGCTTACAAAGGGATGAAGATGCACCAGAACATATCTATATGTAATGAAATCACACAGAGGCCAGAACATCAGACCACTTCTAATTAGGTAGATATGGAGATTTCGACTTATTATGTGGCCCATGCTACAATGCGTATGCAGATTTTTCAGCTTTCGATGTGGAAGGTCTTGCAAATCCTCAATTGATTGCTAGATTTAGTAAACCCGAGTTATAGCTCCATATCCAAGATTGTGATATTTTGGTTGTTGTCAGAGTATTAAGTATGAAATAAATTGAATGAAGGAGAACACACTGAATCCTCCCAACATACACTACCTTCTCTCGCTCCTTCATTTTCCATGACATGTATTAATAATGAAACATAATGATTGAACCTTAAAAGGTGCCAAAATAAATGGAAAACACAACCACTTTGATTCGAACAAATGAGATGAATCGGTGAATGGAAAAATTTGGTGGTGCAATTTGTTTCGAAATTTCTGCCATGTAAATTGGATGCCACAACTGTAAAAATGCATACATTGTTTGAAAGCCATGCAAGAGTTTTTATTTTAATTGGACTCTTCTTATTTTCCCTAATAAACATAACGGTCCATGCAATTCGATCTGTTGAATTCTACAATTTGCACAATTGATTTTTAAATGTTCTTGCAGGTTTGTTTCGAGGCCAAAGCTCAAACTGCAATGTGCATTTCGTCGCCAAGGGAAAAAAAACAAATCTAACCACTGAATTCACCCAACAAATCATCATTTTATAAATTAATGTTTCTATTGTTGCATCCCAGGCAAAAATATTAACCAACGCTCGGATCTAGATATGTATTACATATATTTTTATTTGTAGGTTTCATATAAGGCCGAAGCCCATGATTACAATTTGCGTTCATGTTTTTACCTACCTAAACCTCATCAACCCTTCATGAGTTTTGTATGCACGAGTTGTTTCTTTATTATGGTTTTTGTTAATTGTTAATTGTTTTGTTTTTTTTTATTAATTTTTTTAAATGTTTTTTTTTAATATAATTTTTTTTATTTGTGTTTTGTTTTTGGTTTTTGTTTTGTTTGGTTTATTTGAAAAAAAATTAGATGTTTTTTGTTTTTTGTTTTTAAGAAAATCTAACATGAGTTTTTATTGAAAATATTTTTGTGAGGTTAATGAAAAAAATGCAAGAAAATAAATAAAAATTTAAAGATTTTAAAGTCTAAAAACTTAAAAAAAATGCAATCAAGAACTTAAAACCAATGTAATCAAGTTTGATTTTATTTTTTCCTAATTTGTCTACTTGATTTTTATTTTTTGTTTTTCGTTTTTAAGTATATGAATGTTTCCAATGGAGCCATGTATGTAACAAAAATGATAGATATATCCATATGCATGTTTGAAATATATTCTTTGATACGTACTCGTGTATGAGAGACCAACTGTCTTGATTGAGATGATGTCAGAAGACACTAAAGAATGGAATACTGGGATCCAATGATTGTCTTGAAACGAGATTCAATATAACTTGTCTTCCTTGCATTCCTTCTATCATGTCATGCAAGTCCTCACATATGTGATATCCATTCATATAATCTGGTGATAGGCATGCATGAAACTTTTCAATCTTAGATTCCAACAACTGTTCTTTATCGACGGGCATCCATGATTCTTGGACCTTATCTGGATCTTCTTCTTCTAGTTGTTGTTCTTCAATGGTAGTTGGTAAATCATTTTGCAATACCTCAACATTGTAAGTGGATTGAGGTGTTTTATTGATGGGGATTTGAAATGGTTGTGCAGGGAGTGGCGTGGGAATGGATCTTTGGGATGTTTGTGTATGTGGTAATGGGAAAGGTTGAATTGAGATTAATTGAGGTTGAAACTGATGTTGTGGTGGAGGTGAATGGTATGGATAACATTGATATTGGTATTGAGGATAGTGAGTGAAATATTGAGTATATGATGGATTTCCTCTATAAGGCTCTTCCTAGCATTGTTTTCAAGATTGGTTTTGAGATTGGGATTGAGATGGCCAAGGTTATCAAAGCAAAGGTGTTTGCCAGTTATGTTGTGCATAACCCTGAAATTGTGCCCAAGGATATTGCATCATATTGGGTTGATGAGGTTGCCATGGTCCTCTTGGAGCTTGATTCACTCCATATCCTTTTGGTAAAATGTCTTTAACCCTTGTAATGATGGGCAATCTTTAGTAGCATGTGATCCTGCACAAATTTTACAAATTTTAATGTTCTCAAGTGGATATTCATGCAAAGCAACACTTTCAAGTTTTTTCTTGTTTTGCATTCTTAGCATCTCAATTTGTTCATTTAAATTACCAAGAATGTTTAGCAAATTGTTAAGTCAGTTTGACTTACCAATCCCGTTGTCAACTTACTTTCCCTTGCTGTAATGATATTTTGAGGAGATCTTCCATACTTTAATTTTCCTTTTGATATGTTCTTGCATAGTTCACAAATCCCTTGAAATGATAATTGATAAACATCTCCTTTTCCAACTAGGTTAAGAAGATCAATCCATTCATCCTTTATAACATTTAATAGGAGAGTTTTTAATATGTCTCATCCTAGATTATGCATTTTAGATCTTTTTATATTATAAGTAAATATCTCCACCAGGTCTTCTAGATTTTCATCCTCTTTTTGGTTCATCTTAAAGACTTCATTTCTAAGGTCATGGTGTTTGTAATGATTTTTATATTTTTCCAAAAATACTCTTTTCATATCATCCCATGTCCTTATAGAATTTGTTCCTAAAGTCATGAACCATCTAAGAGCTTTATCCTTCAATGTTGTTGGAAACAAATTTAATTTTTGAATAAGTAGCCATAAGATCTACAAATGATTTTAAATTCAAAAAGAAAAAGTTTCCTGGTCTTCTAATCTCATATCTTTGAAGTTAGGAAGTATGGATCGTGGGATGTTCTTTATTTGAACATTGACATCAGTTTCTTGAATGGGAAATCCAAAAGGATCTCCATCCATTTCTTCGTCCTCCTTTTTCATCTCTTCTACCTGCAAAAATAAGAATTCATTATGTGGATGTGTGGCTCTTACTATGCCACATGATATAGTGGGGGTGGTAGGTGATTGAAGGTTTTTTTTATAAAAATGATATGCAGCTAAACGATTTATGCATCTACATTCTTTAATCATGCATCTATAAAAAAACTAAAAATGAACTCTAGACTGAAAGCTAGTTCCTATGCACACTTCCCCGACAACGACAGCAAAATGTTGAGGCAAATTAATTACCTATAATTTAATTGTCAACCTGGGGGTTTCGTAAAACTTGTGAAGCATGCGTGCACTATATATGCTAGAAATCAACTTCCAAATTAGATCAATCTAACTACGAAACCACATAACAACAAACCAAATTCACCTATTCTAATTCAACAATCAATTCAAAAGGAATTATAGTATAGTGCGCGAAATTGAAATCTTAATCTTTCACACTTGCAAGAATTGAAATCTTAATCTACCACACTTGCAGGAATTGAAATGTTGATCTACCACACTTGCAGGAATTGAAATTGCATGAAATGAAATCTACTCTAAGGGATCACATGTGCATTATCAAATCAGCATCCTATGAAATGAATAATCAAAACCACATGAGATAAAATGAAAGTAAAAACAATCATTCCTAACCTCTAGATATTAAAGCAAATAAAAAACAATCACTCTTAACCTCTCACACAAGAAAAGACATGAAAGAAATAAATCTTAATCTATGAAAGTAATAAATCTTAATCTATGAAAAACAATAAATCTTAATCTATGAAAAACAATAAATCTCACACATTATAGGTGGCCAATCCAAAAGCATGGGGGATGGAAAGTTGAGAGGCTCCAAATACAAGCATAACCAAATCAAAGTGAACATCACTCGTGAGTATGGTGCCAAATCCAAATTCTATATTCAAAACATGAGCATTTGCCCAAATTTTCACATGCCTTTGAAAGGAGAAGGCTGTCCTATTTATACAAAACATAAGAAGCTATCTCCTTAATGGAGGTCCATTATTCTCTCCTTAGATCCCTAGAAAATCTCATAGAATTACAACTTAAATAGGTAATGATGAGACACACATCCTCTTTGACCTTTATCCAAATCTTCTTTCATATCTTGAATATAATTTGAATATGAGTATTGGAGGCCACATAAGGGTACCTTGGAAGCTTCCAAATGACCTACACATGTCATGAGACTAAAGCCACTTTTAAATATTTGCAAGTATATGTCATTTTTCTAAGTTTTAAACATTTAATTCACTTATAATACTAGAAATCAATAACTTTTGGAAAACACAAAGGTAACCCATATAACTATGAAAATGGAGGCTAATTAAAGGTTATATGGGCATGGAGTTGTGACATGTGAGTGAAATGGTGGTGATAAAGGTGAAAGTGGATGATATTTTGAATACATTTTGGAGACTCTACAACAATCTCTCCAGATAAGGAGGCTCCCTAGGCTCTTCTTGTGTTTCTTTTAATTCATTATTTTTCTCATTTTCTATTTGTTTATAAATTTTATTTTCAGGTTCTACATGAGGCTCCATCTCTTGAATAATTACAGCCGATTTATTTTTGTTAACTTTTTTTCCTGATCTTAACTGAATTTCATTAAAGGGGAAAGCAGTAATAACATATGTGGGAAAATGTTGCAGCTCAATATTTTGTATAGGTTGAGGAGGTCTTGTTTGTGCAGACAACTGAGTTGGGCAAGGAGGGTTGAGTGATTGCTGCACTTGTCGTGAAGATGAATTAGATCTTTGAGGTAAAGGTAAGAGCTGTTGTACTGGAGGTGGTAATGACATTAAAGGTTGTTGATAATAGGATGAATTATATCCTTGCTAAAATTGAGGTATATTAGGTGCATAAGACATCCAAGGTGGACATTGGTACTGGGGGTATGCTTGGATTTGAGTTTGAAATGTATTCCCATAAGGACTTCCTCTCCACCCCTAGTTCCAAGGTGAATTTTGAGGTGGTTCAGTAGGCCATGAAGGATAGGGAGGTTGAGAATTCCATAACTGATTTTGGGAAAAACCTCGCATATTAGGATCTTGATAAACATTATGGTTTGGCCCTCTCCATGATGGTTTTATGATTGTTTGAGGAAATTCACTAGTCTCAGCCCCCCCTTCGTAAATAAGTTGTAGTCCAGGAAGGGAGGGAATTGATAGGTGGCATGCTTCTGTGTACAAATCCCACACACCTCTATCACATTGATGGGAGATTCTCTTTCAACATGCTTACGCTTGCATTTAGGACAAAAAATTTCCAAGACAATTTTTTCTTTTTCTTGTTTCTTTTTAATTTTTAGAGTATCTAGCTGGTCACTAATGGTGTTTAAGATATTTGTTTTAAAGTTTTCCATAAGGTTCCCCAACTCAACTCTAGTGACACCACCTTGTACTGATTTCAGGTTTCTATGCACATAACCCCTTGAGTTGTCCCGAATCCTTTTGCCTACCTTATCTTGACTTCTAGAATAGATTCTACACAACTCAACTATTTCAGCAAAGGGTTTTTTTATAGATCTCGCTAGAACTTAGGAGATTTAGCGTTTCAATGCACTCCTCCCTTAACCCCTTCAAAAATACAGTCTTAAAGGTTCTCTCAACCAAGTTACCCACTCGTGATTTGTGATGGTTATAAAGGAACCTCTTTAGGTATTCCTCCAAACTTTCATCCTCCATCTGTTGCATCCTACAAATATCGTTAACATCTCTACTTTTACAATAGCTTTGATATTTATTAAGGAATACATACTTCATGTCATCCCATGAGTAAATGGTGTGCTCTCCCAAGCTCATGAACCATCTTAGGGTTGAGTCTTTTAAGGTGGCAGGGAACGGTTTAAGCTTGTGTGCATCATCATAATGATTATAGCTTCTACAAAGAATATTAATTTCAAACAAAAATGAATTAGGATCTTAAGAGCACATACCATGGAAAAGTGGAAGGGATTCCAGGGGTATATTCTTTATATCGATATTTTTGGTGATGTCTAGAATAGGAAATATGAAGGTAGTTTATGCATCATATTCATATTCCTTGGGTCCCCCTCTTGGTTCAACTCTTCGGTCATTATTTCCTCTAATATGGATTATGTCATTACCTCAAATGCGGTTTTCCCCATTCTTTATATTTCCCTCTCCATTGTTGGCCATCTTTACTATAGGTTTAGAAGTAAGGTCTAGTATAGTGGTTCGGCTGGAAGAGGATTCAATTAAATTGAGCCCAATATAACCAGGTCCCAAATCCCTTCGAGGTCCTCTTGTTGCAGATTCCACTTGTGAGATTACCACCAATTTTGTATGTACAACAATTACCAAGATAAGTTGTCTTTTTGTGGTATACTTTGAGGTTTTTCTTCCTCCTTCTGATGTGGCATTCCTTTTTTTGATGCCACCCTGCTGGTGGAGCTTTCTCCCTCCTCTCTGATACTTGCGTAACGGTCAACTGGATTAGTTAGGGGTGTTTTTGTGGGACCAAATAATTTTGACAATGATTTTGTGCTTGAAATAAATCAACCCTTACTATTCCTAGGCCTACCTTTACTTTTGTGCATAAGAAAAAGAAAACACTACAGAAATTAACTAAAGACAACCAGACTTTGGAGCAACCCCACCATAGTGGATCCATGGCTCTTCAGTCACATCTTACCGTACACTCTTTGCCATCTAATTGTCTTGCAAAATCCTCACCACACATAAACTTTAAAAAAATGTTAACTGGACCATTTGCAACTCCCTGGAAACGATGCCAAAAATGTTAGGTATTTTATATGTCGTTGGGTTCCCTAAATTAAATTGTCATCTAGAGTTTACAAACTTTGAGTTGTATTGTGTTCCGATTCACTCCCTAAACAATTATAGTACAAAACTAAGTACAAAATGCTCAATTCCTATATCTAATGATCTCATCCAGAAAAGCTGAAGTGAAGAATCCTATTTTACCATAATCTAATCTATCTCATTCAAGATTCAAATAACTATTCTATTTTAACTATGACATATTTAACTCAAGAACTCATTCATAAATGAAACATATAGCTATCATTAGTGATGTTTTCAGACCAAACTAATTGTAACTAATTCAAAATCATTGTACAAGCTAATCCCCGAGGTTCTATCAATAAAAGAAAATTCAATGATAACTCAAACCCATCCCTAAATGCTACCTAAGTCAACACACTCAACTTCAAAAGACAAAGCTTGCTTTTCTAACTCAAAGCTAATCCAAATGAATTTAGACAACTTTAATATAGGTAAAGAAATTTCTACGAAAGGGAGAAAATAACGAGTTATCTATTCAAGGAATGGTTACACTATACTTCAAATAAATCTCACATAGGAAATCGAAATGACTATGCTGTAAATGCCACACAATTCCTAAGATATTAACACACAACCTACATTAACAAATAACACTTTGTATGTATTAATTTTGGACATTCCATGCAGAGCACAATGCTACAGGAGCCTCGTGTCACTGGTATACATATATGATCATAAACATTGAAGGCACATTTCAGTTTAAAACAAGAGATTAAATTTGAAACACAACAATTGCTTCTCTTAAGAATTAGTTTTAAATTGAAAAGTTCCCTTTTCTAACCATTCACGACTATAAAAATGTAATCACAAAATTGATCATGTACAAGAGATATTTATAACAATGTTCCTTAGCGTACAAAGACTCAGCGATAATATACTTGTTGTTATTTTCTAGATTTATGAAAATAGAGTAATAGCTTAAGTACGAAATGAAGTACTGAAATTATGAGAACTATTTAACAAAATGATTTGGCAATGAAATTTGAATCTAGTTACTGAAGAAAAACACACTTCCTACATACTACAATAGTTACAGGACTCAATTCCAGGTCGTGGTGGGCCCTTGCCACTACCCATAGCAAGTCTTAAGCTAAAACAATACCTTATGAATCCAAATACATAACAATTACATGAAAATAGAAGCCGAGACAATAATTATATTAAAGTTTCAAGAAATCACCAGTTTAAGAGTTCGATATTAACATAACATAATCAAGAAGTTGCGCCACAATCACCCATTCGGTCTGAGCATATATATCCTTATACAAAGTTATGCATGTGTGTAACTTTTACATACAAAATATCAGGATTTTTAAAGAGTTTAGCCAATGAAAAATGGTTACAACTAATTGACTAAGAAAAGTAAAAATATAAAATCAGAACTAAGTTAATCCACTTGAAATATCCCGGATAGCTTCACAAAGATTGCAACCGAACTTATCCTGATCACAGCACTATTGATAAAATCGATTCCATGTTTGAGAATAAAGAGGTCTATTTTGGGATTCCAAAGGTTGACTGTGAGCTCACTGCTGAGTAGAGTACTGAATGAGGTACAAGACTAAGTACAATATAGTGGGTCCAAAAATGACTGCATGCTGTGTTGTTTAGCGATGTGCTGAGTGTTTTCTGATCTGTCCACACACTTCAAATGTTTATGAGTCCTTCTAAAGATAAGTCAAAGTAATTCAAGAGTTATATGTTCATTTATCATCTACTTAAACCAAGTAAAGACATACAAAAAATAGCACTAAGTAACAAATCTTACCTCCATTGTAAAGTAGTGCGGTTTAACTATTGTGGAGTGGTTTTAGGGTACAAAAAGGGTAAAGTTGGGTAAATTACAATAAAAATAGTGGAATATGATGTGAAAAATGTGTGCAAAAGTAGAGCCCAACATAACTTTCCACTAGAGAACCTTCCCATGTTATAATAAGACTACTCTCCCGATTTAGAGGTGTGATTCTCTATGAAACAAGGAACCCTTGTGATAAAGGTTGAACTAATACTCTCTGTGCTCTGCATGGACCTCTGTGTTGACTTGTAGCCACTGTGGTGCAACAACTAGGAGTTGTTGAGAACACTTGATAAATGGGCTTGTTAATAACTGAATTGCAACCATAGTGGTGTAATAGCAAGGGGCTATTGAGAATGCCTGATAAGCGGGATTTGTTAAAGATATGCATGTAAATGGTTGAAAAACCATTCAAAGGACAAGGCAAGAGGTTTTATTTAAAATTTTAAATTTATCTCAAGAGAGATTTTATGCCATGTTACAAGAAAGCATGAGAATTTCCCAGACAAGGTGAATGAAGCATACTGAAGAGAGGAATACAACAACTTGGAGATATCATAGTGTGCAGCAAAATCACCAAGAAAGCTATAAAGTGCCAAAAAAAGATGACCAAGTTAATGTGTGTGTGTGTGTCCATTGGGTTGTTGGGCAAGTGATTGAGTATGCGAGTTGTAAATATTGTACAAAGATGTGTGTATAAAGCTCCATATCAACTATGTTTGTTTCGTAAATGGTTATTGAACACCAAGGACAACGTTCCCCTAAAGGGGGAGGGGATTGTAACGTCCCCTGGTTAACATTTCTCTTATGTAAGTAATTGTAATTATTTTTAATGATTGAGAAAGGGACACATATTCCATTGCTTGTGGAAGTTAGTTGGTTTAAAATCAGTCATAGGATGACTGAATGGCTTAAATGGAACTGATTGTGTATTAAATTTAGATGAAAATGAAGCACATGACCATGTCTCTTTGGGAAAATCTACAAGCCAAGAAAGGACATTTTTTACTGAAAAGTTACAACATTAGAAGAGGGAAGTATGGCCAAGGCACGCAAGATCATATGGGTTGTGTTGTCCATGAAGTTGGTCCATGTAGACCACTCGAAAGGGACAAAACCATCATGATCAAGAAGGAGGGTATACTCCTTCACTCTGTTATGACGAGGAGGGAACAACGTAGGAGAGAGAGTTATGAAGAGTGTTGGGTAAACAAAGATAAAAAAAACAAAATATACCAGCTAAAGAACCCTCCTGA
>APFE031758727.1:0-40827 GCA_000404065.3 Pinus taeda | reverse complement strand
TATTGTCTGGAATTCTGATGTCTGGAAGACCACGAACTGCCTGGTATTTGCATGCTTTCCTTATTTGAGAGAAGCTTAGGTGCCCCAATCTCTGGTGCCATAGCCAGTGTTCATCATTCTTGCTTAGATAGCATCAATGTTGTCCTTCTTTGAATATGTATAAATTATTTGGAGTTCTTATGCCTTTGATCACTTTTTCTCCTGTATCAAGATCATGAACACTACATCCATTTGATCGAAATATTACCTCAGTTCCTTGATCGCACATCTGATTGGCACTCAATAGATTATGCTTTAAGCCATCAACATACATAACATTTCTAGCTTTGACCTTTTCTTTCAATAGAACAGAACCTTTACCTTTTATGAGCGCAGGGGTGTCATTTCCAAATGAGACCTTCTTCTCCTTTTCTAAGGAACTATATGACTGAAGTTTTTCCTTATCACCCGTCATATATTTTGAACATCCATTGTCAATGTACCATTGATTTTCCTGCCCTTCCGCATATAAGGCTATACCACATCTTTCTGGTTGCAGTTCTTTCATTCTCCGTGCTTTAGTACTTGAGGCTTGTTCCTTCTGAGTTGTTTGCCAAAACCTGCTCCTACATTCAGAATCTTCATGACTGAAGTTGTTACAATTATAACATTCAATTTCGTTTTCAGGAGCAAAAACGTTATTGTAGGTCCTTTTTGTGATTCCAGTCATGCTTCTTCATTTTTGAGCTTCTCTAGTCATGATTGTCTTATAGGCAACACATTGAGCTGCTTTGTGACCAAAGTTATGACAAGAGAAGCATTGGCCATTGAAGAAACTCCTGTGATTATCAAATCTACCAACCAAACGATTGTAGTTTCTACTGCCATCCATTCCCGAGGAAAATTGAGAAGATTTTACCTGTGGCTGGTTGTAGCTTCTGTTCATCCTTAAGGTGGATTTCTCTCGATTTACCTGGTAGTATTTGTTTATTCCTTGAGGTAAATTGTCCCTGATTTACCTGGTGATCTCCATTGGGCCTTTTCTCACTCCTCCTTGCTGCATCAAGATAACTTTTGGAGGTGGATGGTTTCTGCGCTTGAGATGTTTCTTCATTATATCCCAGACCTGTCTTGATTAGGGGAGAGCGCTGCACATTGATAATCTCATCTAGAGTTTCAGATCCTTTAACAAATCTAAGATTACGATCTTTTGTTTTCTCAATCTCTTTTCTAAGTCCCACAATTTCACATTCTAACTTTTCATGATGTTTTTCCTTTCAGCCAGTTGAAATTGCAGAGTATCAATAATCATATTTTTCTCTTCTAAACAAATTTTGAGTTTAGAAATATCTTCATAAAGACATTATTCATCTATAGCATCCATGAAATCATCATCTTCAAAATCCATTAAAAGTCTATAATTATTACCTCGTTCATCTTCATCACTATTTGAGAGTCCATCACTATCTTCATGAGTGTAGTAGCTTTTCTTACTTACATTGTGTTTCTTGTTCCATCTAACAAGTTCCTTACCTTTGTCAAGCTTATATTTATGAGGACACTTGGCAGCATAGTGACCGACTCTTCCACAAGAAAAGAATTTGAAGGGTAACTTACCTCTGAATCTTCCAGTACCCCGTTGAAGGTTCTTGACAAAATTTGATTCTTCCTCTTCTTCTGACATATGTCCTGACTCATAGTAATCTCCTTTGCCTAAAGCCTTGAATGCAGCTTCTCTCCTGTCTGATGGTCCTCCTTTCCTCATTTCGTAAGCGGTTAGAATTCCATGTAGCTATGACATGGTAATTTTCTGTAGATTCTCCTTTTCTTCTATTGCAGAAACTTTTGATTCAAACTTAGGAGACAAAGATCTTAGAACCTTTTCAACCACAACAGCCTCTTTTGTTTCTTCACCCAAGTTTTTCATACAATTAACAGTCTCATCTATTCGTAGGAAATAGTTAGCCACACTTTCATCATTGTACATTCTGAGATTTTCATACTGAATTCTGAGGGTTTGAAGTTTTGCTCGTTTTACCTGTTCATCTCCTTCATAGCTCAGAACGATCTTGTCCCATATTTCTTTTGCAGTTTTATACTGCATAATCTTGACGAATTTTGATTGAGATAGACATCCTAATAGAGTATTGACAACCTTTGCATTTGTTTCAAACTGCTTCCTCTCAGCCGGATCTGTGGGAGTTGCTGATAGAAAAGTGTACCTTGTATCTATGATATCCCAGACTTTTGTACCAAAATATTGAAGATAGACAGTAACTCTTACCTTCCAATAGACGAAATTGGTCCCATCAAAAATTGGTGGCCTGATCGATGCTTCTCTCTCGTAGTTGCTCATGATGATAGATCTTCCTTCAAGCAATGAAGCTTCTTTTGAAGGACCTGCTCTGATACCAATTGTTGGAAATAATACTGAGAAGGGGGGGTCAATCAGTATTATTAAACCTTTTCCAATAAACACTTGCAGATCTGACTAATGAAACTTGTATATACCTTCCTGATTTTAATGTAATTTATTCTTTAGATGTTAACCATTAATCTATATGTCATAACCATATAATAATAAATAGGAACAAGAAACATAGACATTCACACCAAAGAACACCAAATATAAGGTGGAAACCCAATGTGGGTGAAAACCACCTACTGCAAAATGTCTCTATCTTCTTTCAACTAGAAACTTCTTTTTACAATGATTTTGTACTAGTGCAGTCCTTTGCCAGTACGCAGGCTACAACCTGCAGAGAGCTATAAAACTCTCTCATCTTCTAGCTTCTCCTAGAAGGGAGCTACAACCCCCTTAGCTCTTGTACTAGCTAAGATACTAGTACGTAGGTGCTGACCTACAGAAGGCTACTATCTTCTCTTTCTTCCAGGGACCACGTTTCATAAATTTTCAAACTGGATCCAAAACATCAAGTACATGTGCATCACCCAATCTCCTTTAAAATAAATAACTTCTCAGAATGCAGTAACCAGAAAATAACACCAATAACCAAACACCAATTTAAACCCAGATCTCTACAGAAACAGATAAAAGATAGCTAAAATATATTTCAGGAAAGGTCCGCAGCTTCACTGAAGGAAACCTGTGGATATCCACACTTCTGCCATGACGAGTCTGCATAATTCCACACCTGCACTGTCTACTGTTCAGCGCACCTCCGCACCTGTTCCACCGATTCAACTGCGCACCTCCACGCCTGCTTCTTCTCTGGTTCTGTGCACCTTCGCACCTGCTTCTACTCTGGTGTTGCGCACTTCTGCACTGCGCCATTGTGGCTCCTACGAACCTCCAGATTTAGACAGTTTATCAGTTCTCAACCATACCCCATACTGTCGAAATCACAGATCCGCTCATGCGTCAAAAGGGATCCCAACTCTTCAATAGATCTGACATATAATGCCCCAGTTTCTCCTTGATTCAGATTCAACTATGTCTCACCAACCAATTATTAGAAATTCAGATCTTGCTCTTCTTAAGATTTTCAACTCATCTGTGTTCAGCCAAATGATCTCCTTTCCTTTTTATAGGCTAGGCCTCACTCAAAACCATGGACCAAAACCATTGAGAAACAATACGAAGGACCCAATACTTGGGTTCAACTCTTTTGGATGCAATACCATGGACCAAAACCATAAGATCAAAAACTGTCTGACTAATACCATGAACCAACCTTAACATTTACCACGTGCGTGTGCTTTTCTCTGCATGAAAGTGCGTGAACAAAAACTATCTGACTAATACCATGAACCAACCATAAGATTTCCCACATGCGTGCGCTTTTCTCTGCATGAAAGTCCATGAACTTTTCTCTACATGAAAGTGCATGAACGTTTCTCTGTGTGAAAGTCCGTGAACCAGAAAATAACTTTGTTGCACTATAATTTATCATCTGAGATGAGTGGGTTGCCATCAAGTACAACATATGTATCATAATGCCAACACTTCTATATATAGAAATGAGGTCTTTCATTTGTATCATTCAATAATTGTTCATTTGTGTAATGTAAAAGAGGTTTCCCCCCCGGAGAGGCTTATTTCTAAGGCGTTGATCTATCTTTTCTACCTTTTTGTGAGCTGGTCTCATAACACAACCATTTGTATGGTTTTGGTTCAGGAAGATGAGTTCTAAGAGATAATTTGATTTATTATGTGATCCAAGGCTTAGTCAGTCCTGAAATTAGGTATTCTCATATAGATAAATTGGCCTTGGCAACAGTTCACACTATCCAACAACTTTGTCATGATATTTTACTTAGAAAAACTTTTGTGTTTGATAACGTCAACCAATTTCAGTTTTTCCTTGGTAAGCGAGTGATTGAGGGCAAGTAAAATAAATGGATTGTCATCTTACAGGAATTCAATCTTGAATTTATGTCTGCCAAGTCTAAAAATTATTTAGTATTCATAGAATTGATTTCAGAGTTGCCTAGTGAAGAGGATTTTGTTTATGAAAAGTCATTTCTTGATGCACATCTCTTCCTAATCTCTTCACAGGATCCTTCATATGAAGACATCATAGTATATCTCTAGACTTCGAAGTTCCCTTAGACTTTTTTGAAGGATGAATGTAGAACATTACGTCACCTAGCTAGAAATTATATTATTATCAGTGACACCTTGTATCATTGTGGGATTGAATCAATCCTTAGGCATTTTTTTACCCTATAAGAAGTTGAGTCTATTTTAAAAGACTGCCATAGTGGAGCTTGTGTATTTCATCTATCTGGGCTTGCTACAGCCCAAAACAATCATATATGTAGGCTATTTTTGGCCCTTGATTTTCAAATATTGCATTGAAGTGGTAAAGAAGTGCCATCCTTGTCAGGTATACAGTTAGAAAATGCGAGCTCACCCAGGTCTACTTTTCCCGTTCATCACTCTCAGTACTTTCACTAAGTGGGGTATTGATTTTATGACTTGTAACCTGACTTTGGCTAAGGGTCACAATTAATTTGTCATAGCAATATACTACTTTATGAAGTGGGTCGAAGCTATGCCTACTTTCAATAATGATGGTGAGACAACAACTATTTCCCCATTCAATCAAATCATTTCATGTTTCATTAATCCAAGGGATATTATCACTGATCATGGCAGTGAATTCCAAAATAAGATGATGTCTGAGTTGGCTTTAAAATTGGGATTTTGGTAGAATCATTCATCTTCATACCACCATCAAGCTAATGGATAGGTTGAAGTCATAAACAAATCCCTCAAAACTATCTTGCAAAGGACAATAAATAAAGCTAAATCCAACAGGAACATCATGCTATATGATGCACATTAGGAATACCAAATGTCTATCAAGACCGCCAAGGGTTCTACTCCGTTTCAACTAGTTTATGGTTTGGAATCAATCTTCCCTGTGGAATGTGAGATTCCATCTCTTAAATTAGCAGTTCAACTTCTTCTAAACACCTACAGTCTTGAACAATGCCTTATTCATTTGGAACATCTCGATGAGTAGTGTTGGGATGCAACCACAATGAATGAAGCTCATAAAAAGAGTGTAAAGGCCCAATATGATGAGATTGTGCATCCTAGGGTTTTCTCTGAAGATGACCTTCTCATGGTTTATGACCAAGATAAGGACACCTTGGGGGAAGGCAAGTTCAAACCCATGTGCTACAATCTTTTTATCATCAAAAAGGTCTTGAATAAAGGTGCATATGACTTGGTTGAATTTGATGGAAATGTGCTGCCAGAGCCCTGAAATGGGCTCTATCTTAAGACGTATTATTCATAGGTTGTTTCCTAGCATTTGCTTTGTTTTGTAAATATTGTACATAGTTGTTTGTTTTTGTCTGCGAGTCTTATGGTGATATTGGTATTTTTTATTTTCTTTGGCAGGTTTTGATGGGTGATCTGCTCTATCTAGGATAACTGATGGTGCCAGTAGGCATACTCGAAACTTAGTTTCTGTCACTTAGGTAATATATTATCCATCTAGTCATTTGTTAGTCTCAATAGGCATACGTATTGTCCTACTTCCAACAATATGGTTGAATATAATGTTGTCATTAATTTACTATCTAAAGAATTATATTTTGGTATTGAATTGTTAGTGGTTTATTTGGATTCACAACTGGTGGTGTCTCAATTAAATAACATATATCATGTGAGAGATGATTTATTACACCGCCAATTTCTGAGAGTGATATTACTACAAAGATCATTTATTTTCATTACCTTTATTCATTTGCCACGATCAGAAAATTACTTTGCTGATTTTATAGCTAATCAAACATTAGATTAGTACATTAATAATTCATCACATTAAAACCAAAAATATCATAAAATCATCTGTATATATGATCAAATCATCGTAAACTGTCTGTATATAGATAAGAATAATATGTCCAAAAAATGTTACAAAATGTGGACAAATGTCCTACAAAATTAGTGCTTAAGCCCAATCATGTCCATAAAAATATCATTCATCTAATGTAAGTTTGTAGGCTATGGCCTAGATGAGCATCACAGAAAAATATGATGGCATTCACCACCCATCTGAAGAGTCACACCCACTCTCGTGGTACTCCTAGTACACGTCTCTGAATGGCCTCAGGGAGATCCTCTACGGATGTCATGGGAACCTGGCAAGTCAAATGCTCTAAGTTCCTTTGGACTGCATGAAGGACTCTCTCTGACCATTCTTCCTCTCTCTCTGCATCTTTGGCACAATGCTTATGCTTAGGTAGACCCTTAGGTCTCACTAGTCCAACATCTGCATCATGATAAAATAATCTTGTAATATTTTCTTTTCACGAAAAAAGAACTTTAACTTCTTAAGATCATACTTAAAATCCAAAAAAATCAATAACATAAAAATTTAAAATTTTTACAAATATCACACCATGCAACACCCTTGGGAAATCTCAGATTTGGGTCCTCTTGATAATCTATGCCTACATATGGGTATTCATCTATAGCTACAACTTGTTGCTCCCACTAGGGGAAGAACTCATCATCAAATGTTGCTCGAGTGACTTCACATCTGCCAAGTCAATTGATCAAGTCTGCCCATATAGCCATCCTTAGATTCTTGGGACTACTAATGGATACAAACACTCTGGTTTAGAGTGGTGGGACTCTCTCAAAGAAAAATGAACAAAGTATGTTTCCATAACCAAAATGCTTCGTTTTTCCTCATCTCATTGAAGACAATTTCTTCTTCATGCAGACCAAGAACATTGTGTGCCAATCAAATACTATTGAACAAAGGCACTCTACTGCCAATAACATGGAAGGTTGAGAGGCTTGATGTAGTGATGTTGAGCATGTTACCTTGACAATGGTAAAGAGGATAGTTTTAACTAGTAGGCTCCTTACATCTTTTATCAAAATATGTGTCCCGACCATGTCTATCCTTGTTGTACAATAGAGACCTATGTGATATGAAACATTCATGCCTCCTTGGGCCCTCTCTTTCAAATCAACTGCTTCCCCTATTGGGAAAGTCCTGTGATGAAGTAAATATCTTCCACCTCAATCAATAAGGGCATCTGATCAATCATAAAGAGATCTTGATATAGATCCCGGTAATGAATAAGCATCTCTAACAATCAATTTTGGGTTTTCATATTTGGTATCATAAAAAACTTGATCAATCTGCATCCTCTCAATGCGTCCAATGCCAAAGGATCACTTAAAACCTCATTTTAAACATCATTGTGATCCCTCTCTTTCCAAATGATTTTCATCCTGTAAATTTGAGGGAAT
Source organism: Pinus taeda (assembly GCA_000404065.3). Classification (NCBI taxonomy): domain Eukaryota; kingdom Viridiplantae; phylum Streptophyta; class Pinopsida; order Pinales; family Pinaceae; genus Pinus; species Pinus taeda. Next base: position 33,101 of record APFE031758727.1, on the reverse strand, counting down.
TCATCCATTAGAAATTAAATTTTTCATTTTTCTATGCATGTGCATGACTTTCTTAAGAGACAGTCACATATACATGCAAATTTTCCTTTGGAAACTCATGTGTATGGATTTTATACATGGTTTCCAAATATCCAACCCACGTACATGTAGAGGCAAATTCTAAAACAAAATGCTATGGTTTAAAATCGAATGAATCCATTTAAAATGCAATCAACTGGATGAGAGTGTGAAATTAGAATTACTTGGAAGCTTTGGTTGAGGAAATTGGTGGAATGGAGTTGCCCAATTTTTCTCCCAAGCTCTCAACACTTGCAAGCTCAAATGAAATTTTGCTGAATCAAGATGTCCTTTTATATTAAAATTTTAAAACCCACTTTTATAAAGTTCATAATTTTTAACTTTATTATTTCATGAACCTTTTAACTTTTTGGCTTGAAGTGTTGGGGGAGATTGTTTTCTAGGGTAAATGAAGATTTTGTGACATTTTTTCACCACTTTGACTCCATGATCACATATAGGTTAGGACATATCTCTTTTTCCACTGCATTATGCATATTAACCTCATACTTTGATATTTTTCCATAGGGTTGACCCCATAAGATTGGGGTTTTCAAACCACTTTCACTCATCATCTTATAAAATTGTAACATAGTGGTATAGCCACTACTTCCATGGGATTCGTAGTTAGATCCTCGCTAGCATATGTTGGCCATGCTGCAAGAATTATTTAGGCTCGGGAGTCCTCTTTAGTCCCACCATGACTTTGTAATGAATCCTTATTCCTCTTCTTCTTCGCTATCATTCTAGCTTTATACCCTAGAGGCTCACACATGTTAAGTTGTATTGTTGCATTGCATATTGACTACTTGTACCCTTTTGTCCTTAATCCGACTTCATTTGGACTGTGTATAAACAAATTTTGGCCATGACCTTTCTACAAGTTCAAACCATCCATTCATTAGGCTCTATGAATTGACACATTTTATCCATGGAAAAAACATTCCTTTGAGTGTTGATGACTAGTATCTGCCACCTTTCATTGATCATAGAAATGTTCCAATCCTAGGAACTAGTGCATCTTCCCTTAACACTCATTATTTCCACTGTACTATAGGAATTATTTTATTATTTTTTAGGATTTAAATATGAAAAAGACAAAATATTATATATTCCAAAACAAAGTGGTAACAAGACATTTACTTCCATATTTGATGGCAGTAAGAGTCATTTGTGTCACCCTTGAACAAAGCACTCAAAACAAGTCTTTCCTCCATTGGGATAGGAATCAGTTTGATTTTATAAGAGCCATAACCCTGTTCTTCATTCATTCCTCCTCTGGTTGGTTATCTCTTCCAATCATATGGAGAGTTTGTTAATTCCTCATACATTGCAAACTTATACAAAGTTATTTTATGTTCCCATAGAGTCACATTTCAATGGTGCTTTTATTCAAGGGAAGTCAACCCATGTTAGCCATTCTATGGTGTCTGTTGACTCATTTTCAGTTAGCCATACCTAGTCTATCAAGTTATATTCAATATCACATAATTTATTTGTTCCTTTGCTCATGCTGGTTAACAAGGTCTCCATTGACTTCTCGTCGGTTGATTTGCTCTTATTATCTCTGACAATTTACTCTGGTAGTAGGCCTAGAGCTGCACCTTGGCCCTATTTACATTATTGATAGGTGACCTTGTGCTCAGCATTGATCAGTATCATGGGTCTTTGATTGAGTGGTTTCCCCTGTGTTTGACATCAACTTAAATTATCACACATTGGGATTCATGCATTACCTTGTTTGCCATTTAACCCTATCGGTGGATTCCTTGCCTCTGCGTCAGCTCTCATTATTGATTGGTTTAGAGGGTTTCTTTCATGCACTAGCTGCATCTTGTGTACGACGAAAATGTACATTGAAATGGTTACTTGATCTCTTTTCATCCAAGTTCTTCCAAATTGTTGGCTTGCGAGTTACACTCACGCTGGTTGATGTGGGATGACTTAATTACTTCCTTCTAGTAGATCTTTTACCATCAACTCTAACCCATTACTTGGGGCACACGATCTAGAGTCCTTTTTTTTCAGTACCTTAGGGTTTGCAATCATCAGTGGCAGACTCCTTCGCTATCGATAATCAGAATACATCAGTGTCTCCTTATTGATAGATTCTCTCAAGTGTTCGTCTTCAACACATTTATTTGCACTTGATATATTGTATTGGGGTACCTTGACTCTCATCATCATTATCAGTGAGTTGTCTCTCATTTGTTAATGGTATACATCAATGACCAGTAATCAAACAATTTTTCACACGGTTGAATTCAACTTATTTATTCCCATAGCGTATAAATGTACCGTCTCTAGTCGATGAAGACCTCGGGTTGTGTCAACATCTTGGTTCATTTGCCAACTCCTTCAATTTTTTTCCAGTGTTATTAGCCACCCTTATATGTTGTAGTTCATCACAACATCATCTTGTATGTTGACATCCAAGTTTATGTAGTACCACTACTCCACCTGTATGAATTTGTACTATTATGAGGATCAATTGTGCAACATCAGTGATAAAAATTTCTTCGAGCATCATTTATTATATTTTCTTCTATATGTGATATTTATACATAATTTCATTATGTTTCTTTGTGACTATGATCAGATGATCCACAATGTATTCTTCAGTGTTCTCTGTAGACTTATAAATACATGTTCGATCCACTCTATGCTTGATCAATGGACATGATTTATTATCTCTTAGCATGGGTATGCCTACCTCAGACATGAGTCTTCTTTTTTACTGCTTCCATAGGTATTGAGTGGGCTGGAATCTAGTGATCTCCTCTTAGGTCCTTAATTTATCTCTCTTTCTACATAATACATTTGGGCCATCATGAACCCCTTCTAACCTCATATATTAGGGGACATCTAGAATAGCATCATTTAGCACTCTTGTAGTTCTGATGCTTTGGTATGGCCTTCAATAACTCTTTCCCATACATACTTGATCATTTATTAAAAAACAATATTTTGAACTCCATACATGACTCTGCCCTTTAAAACGTGTGTACACATGTGGGTACCATAATATAGAGCCCATGTATATTATTTAAATATGAAAAAATAAAATAATATCCTATTTTTTTGGACAACGTTTATGTGTTTCACCGAAATCCCACCTACAAGAGCCCGTGGCGTAATTGAATCAACTAATTTCTGGTGGTATTTATACACCTCATGGGAAGGCCTAATTACATCAAGAATATAGGAGACTAATAATATAGTCTTTTCGGTGCCCAGATCACGTCTAATTATCCCTATGCCTCTTGCACTCCCAGTCTTAACAAACCCTTATTTCAATGCATAGATGCTCATAATTCATTATATGGAATCCTTTTTCACATGCTTGAGAGGTGATCTTTGAGGCTTGGGATGGACAGACTTGAAGGAAGGTTATGTTGTTGCCATGGCCAGATCAGGTTTTCCACTACTCTTTATTGATATCAATAAAGAAGTTATGTCTAGTTTCTAATATGTTATGATCTCAACTTTTTATGATTCATATGTAATATGTCATGATTTATATGTTTATGCTTGAAGATATAACATGTTTATTATGCATGCACTTTGAACTACTTGCTATGTATATGCTTCTCTCAATTGTGTTGGAGGTCTGCTCACTTGAGAGGTAGTAGAGGGTTTGGATCCTACGAGATTGAAATTGAACGTAGGACCTACGAGTACTCTTCTTAAACCAAACTTTGGTAGTTTGTATAGTTTTCTTACTTGAACATATGCCTCTTGTTGATTGTCTGCCTTCGTTCTATTGAGGTTGTCAACCCTTACCTTAAGGAAGTTTTTCCTGCCAACAATTTGATTATTCCATTGTGTTTCAAAGCTGTTTTCATTTGAACATTAATCCATGGCTATGCTTAATGTAACAACTCATTTGATATTGATTTGATTGGGATTGTAATGTACATTTATATTATGTGACACAGCAATGAAGTATTAGTGTTTTTCTAATTATGAATCTCTATCTAGCTCACCTATTTAAGAGAAATTCTAAATCATGTATTTATTAAATATGCGATATTATGCTAGATGATAGTAGTAGAACTAGAGGTTTGTTTGTAATGAAATTTGTCTTAATTAGGTTTGCTTAAAAAAAGATCATTTCGATATAAAATATTAATTAAATATTATTCTTTATTGTCTAGAGAAGGAAATTAAGGAAAAAATATGAATGGAAATACATTTAGAGTGTCGTACAAAGCACATGAATACAATGAAACCCAAATTATTTTAATGAATGAAATAGGAAAGTATATGAAATGAAAAACAATACAAATGAGATAGCATTTGGTAGCTTACCTCTAAAAGGTTATGTTTTGGATATGCTCATTCACTAGCAGACATTATAAGAGGCCAAAATTGTATTTTAACATGAAGTATGTTGTCCTAATATTTAGAAACCATAATTATATAAACCCTAACACCAGAAAGTGATGTGGAAAAACAAAATACAAAATTGAAGGAGGCTAGAGTATACATCAACTTCCTAGGGCCATAAGTTGTGCATGCAAAATTTGTTAAGGGAATTTATTAGATCTTTGCAATGGTTAATCCAATTCATTTATGTTTTGAATCCAAAACACTAATAAATTCATAGCTTTTTTCAACTATTAAAAATGAAAGGGAAATGCCTAAAGAACACATAACCGTTTAGGGCCTAAAAATTTATGGTAAAATTAACAATATTACTGGAACCATTTTAAGTTAATCGAATAGGTGGGGGCCCACCAATATCCATATTAATTATTCCTCCCCCCTCCCCCCCTGATGATATAATGGATCACATTACATCCAAATTTCCTCCAAAAAATGTGGGAACCTCTCCTGAATATAACTCTCGGAGAATCACTTTCCTTGGTGAAGTTTCACTACTTTGAGGACCCAATAAAGTTAGATATTCTACTTTCAAATTCACTTCATCATGAAATCCTTGACCTAATCAACTATTTCCTATTCTATGAAGTCAATATTGAGTGCTATAATGCAGAAGTGTGTTGTAACTAGATCAAATAATTGGGGGGGGGGGGGGTGAATCAGTAGTGAGGGGATTTTATACAATTTTTTCCAAAATTAATCTTCTTTAAAATATTATAAACATGTGGAATAGCATCAACATGAAATTAATATAAACATCATACACATGAGACACCAATTTTTATAGTGGAAATCCTCAAGGGGAGAAAAACACCATTTCTTTGCTTCTCCCTTCTCTTATTAATTTTCTTCAATATTTTACATCAGTTTGTTGCCCACTTGATCCAGAATTATGCACAAACGTAAAAAACTATAGATATACACATAACATAGAGATTCAACAGAAATAAAACTTCATTTCACTAATATCAAAGAATTGAAATATATTTACATATTGAAATGGAAATAAACTAGCCCGGTCAATGATAGCTAGTATCTGAGAAGAGATGTGGCGGCTACATGCCTCTGAACTGTGTTACAATGAAGCTCAACGACCTTTTTATTATTGGAAAATAAGAGAAAAACTCTAAACAACCAAAACCATAACCCCACAAGATGGAACACCAAGAGTTTGTGGGCACAGATGGGGTTAGTTGGGAAGCCAACTTCCCAGGGTCATAACCTCAACATATTTTCTCTGTTTGGCACGTAAAATACCTGATTGGAAATATATCTCTGAGTAATACATGATTTACTACAAGCCGATGCCTATGCCATTGGGTCCGTTACAGACCTCAAAAAAATTTCATTTAGGGGGTTAAAATTGCTCTAGAAGTTCAAGACTTGAAAATTTGCTAAAAGTAGTAAATGCTGCTATAAACAAGGAAACTGATGAAACAAATTGGAGGTCTAGGTGGAATAGGTGGGTGGCCACCAATATCCACCTAGATCACCACTACCATATAGGAAGCCCCAAATCCCTCTACAGTAATTTCCTGGCCACTACCAGCTAGGAAGCCCCAACTCCCTATTTTAGCAAACCACAACTTGCCGAAGGCCCCAACCTCCATGAACACTTTGGACCACAATTTCATGCATTTTCAAAATGGGCCCAATCTCTTCTCAAAACATAAAACCTCTCTATAGTACATCAACAATTGTCTCTATCAAGATAATGACATCAACTCATAAAGAAACCATGACTCAAAAATACACTCTCCACTCAATCAACATCATCACACTCAAAATACAATTACCACCAACTCATTCTCAAATAGTATATAGATAAAATTTGATCATTAAAAGCTCACACTGACAACACATTAACACTCATTTGGTAGCCTTACTCAGCCATACACATTAAGGCTCAATTGACATACATAGTATCAAGTTTACATGGCATTAATGTAAACTACCTTGCATCAACAACAATATTAGTCTTACAATAGCATCAATAATATTCACAATGTCACACTCTTTGCCAATTTCATTGACTATACCATGTTCATGACTCTATCAATTCATTGGTTGATTGATCCACTCCTTGCTCAGGAAAATCAATTGACTTGAATAATGAAACACCACACTAACACATAGATCTCTTACATCAATTTGACTACCATTGATTCAAATCATGATATACCCAACATTTTAATGCATCGTCAGTCTCAAGTAAGCACATGGGCCATTAACCATAGGTACAAAAATATTTGGATCTTATTCACATAGCTGGTGAACTTTAGGATCATGGCACTAATAACAAAACATAAAACACATTTCACATTTACGATGACCATATCTGTGATTGCCCCAAAGTGGTTATCTCCCTTGTGACTCTTCTTGGAGGAAAACTCCCCTTACATGATAGGGAAACTTCAATTCCAGAACAAGGATATATTTCGACATTTCCTCACCACTTATATACTATCAAAAAAAAATTACTCAAAGTAGGCTCCACATTTAAACCAACACACTCAACCTTCTGATTTGTTCACTGGTATTTCTCTCGTAACATGGGTGTATTTATTCTTTAGCAATTATACTTTCAAACTATCATTGATCCACAAGATCACACCTCCTTTTTGGATAGCTCAACACATATGTATATTTTTCATTTGGCCTCTCATCACATAACATCTAGACCATATCCAATTCTATCACACCACCTAGCTACCATCAAACTCTAGGATGCAGTTTACCCACCAATTAATGGAGAACCATTACCAAAACTTGTTTGACCTAGTGCATTCATAGTTCTAATTAGACCCTTTTCATAACACTTCTCAGTTGTCATCATTTTTCAAATCACACCACTCAATCATCAAACAACCATGGGCACTTTATAACATTGTTCCAAAGAACAACTTGGCAATTTAAACATAATTTCCCAACGACCATATTGGAACAAAATGATGAAATAATTTTGTTCCATTACACCCTTAGATATCTTATCAAAATGTACCACTCACAGACCAGATCAATGCATTACTACTTTGGCTAGTGTTCTCATTGATCATATGTATGCATGGTTATCACTAAATAAAATATATCTGTCATTGTGCAGGAAGGTTGACTAACACTCGTAGCACATACACTCCACTGATCTAGTCATCACTTGCATTGACCAAAACAAAAATAAACTTGTGGCCATGTCTAGTCACACATTCATTGAGCAAATCAACGTATTAATTAATTGTATTTCTCATCGTTTGATGACTAAATCAATTTCTTTAGTTACATTTCACTATGCCTTTGGATGATTGTTCAACCTTAGTAATTGTGACCACGTCAATCACATAGAGGACTAGATTAGATCGACTTGATTTGTGCCAAAAACATGAGCTATTTCAGTGGTAGTAGTATGAATTTTTTTTTTTTCTAGCCACAAGATGTAGACACAATTAATACACCACTAAACTAGGTTACAGATGCCGGTTTGCTACTTCTAATATGGACTACAAAAATTTCAAACAATGATATGCCATTATGAATCTACATCCATTGGGTAATGTGAGGAAAACCTAAAATCATTCACTAATAGTGTGAACCACCTACAACGCAACCTTAAGAACACTTGTAAATTTCAATACAACCTCCAGGCATTATATCAATCAATTGTAGCACCAATTAAATCACCAGGACCATGTTTTAGAGCTTCATATCAATAATACCAGGTTGACATCAATGTTAACATGCCATAATGCCAACAATATCTCCCTTTCACATTCATGGAAACCTCCTGTAGACACCAAACCATCGGATCTTTCTCTCTCCCACTTTGACATAAATGGAAAAAGGCACACTCTATGAGCTAGACCAACCATGCCAACACTTCCTTGCAAAAACCACTATGAGAAAAAATATGTTATCCATCCTTGTCTATAAACTTAGCAAAAATATAGCCTTTAATACCAATTAGAATTGCACCATGTACAACATTCATTCTCATCATCATCAGTAATAGTAGAGACTTTGCAATACAAACCCTAGCTCCAATGCAGCTCAATTCTCTAACTTCCACTCAGCTTAACATGGCTTAGCAATAATACATTGCATCAAAGAGTAGCATTGTGTGTTATACATAGTAGCAGCAATACAAGTACTATACTCTCAGTTGTACATGAGGTCAAGTGCATCAACATCATAAAAAACTGATAAACCCTAGCATTAGACCTCATGACAATACATGTCACACAGTAGCTATAGATAAACTCTCTGCAACACCTCAACCATAATATAAGGACTCAACAACAATACTATATACGAATAATCTTCAATAATCCTCCTCTATCATTACACAGTTTGAGCTAACATCTCTTTAGCAATACATCTCATCATCAATATTAGCACTATATCATCATTGTGAGGCTCAAAAGAACATAACCATAGTCCTTCTTGCAGCACGTGAGTCAATAAAAGAGCATTATCTCGATACAATAGCCACAAATAATTCACAATTAGTCATCCTATCACAAAATTGTCTCCTATAGAAACAACAATATTGAAACTCTAAGAGGATCTTAATAATCAATAACTTTGGTGGGTGGCCAAGAAATGTATCAAAATTATGAGTTATTAGGAATTCATAATGGAGATAAACATATCTTATCACAAAAACCAATCAACACAATAACTATCACATGATACATGAGCATAAAATTGTCGAGCTACTGGCCAACATGTAAAGGAGCACAACTGCTCTTACAACAATAAATATTGTTTATCTATACTATAGCACCAACAATGGTTTTTCCATGCAAACCCTAGATGCACAAAATCTAATGTGCATGCTCTCTTCCCTCCACCATCTAAATCATAATCATATATATTCATCACTTCCTTTATCAACATAAACTCAACCACATGGAGCATTGACAATCCCTACAATAACCAATTTTAGATAGACCCATATCAAATCATGAAAAGCATGATAAAGTCCTCCAGCTGAAAATATTAATAACAGACTTTTCCCTCTCTGTCAGAAAGGGATCATAATTCCAACTATAAATTGTTGATCCATTGGAAGCATTTGATATGCTCTCCTTAAATATGCTCCATCTCTTCATGATCTCCTTGCCTAGTCGACCCTATCCCTGAGCAATTCATTTTCATGTTCATATCATAAACTTTGAACAAATCATGATTTACAAAACTTTTGTTAAAGCCCTAAACACAACAGTCTTAATAGATTCAACATTAGCAACATAAAATTCTTGCAGAATAGAACCAACACCATAAAGATAATCATTTGCAAACCAAACTGACACAAAATTTCACAATTTAAAATTTTGTCACAATTTGGTCACAAACCCTAGCAACATATATCAAATAATAACAGATACACAGAATGATCTTGCAACACATATTAACATCACATTAGCAATAACTACAACATTAAAATAAGCAAGAGAAATCCCAAATTTCACCAAATCATAACCTTGAACATGTGCATGGGATCATATCTTTGGTTTCCATATCTTCAGGAAACATTACTATGGTTTCAACACTATATAATTGTTTCTTCAAACCTTTTCTAGAATCACGAGTTATATAATAATAAGTTTCTCCAATGCTATCAATAATCATATATGGTTGAACCAACAATTATCAAATTTGAAACAAAGATAAATCAATAATTGAAAACCAAACCTTCAAAACCTTCTGCACCTCCGCTTACACTCATACACCTTCTTCCTATCATGCATATTTGTTTACACATAATGATTCTACTATGGTTTCACCTTTAATGCATTTCATGATGCTACCATATGCTCTGCCTAAGGCCAAGATAACTCCAATTTTTCTTTGAAGTGACTTTCTCCTTTTTCTTCTTCCAAACTTTGATGTGCTAATCTTTGGTATGCACATCTCTTTCTAATTTCTTATCTGGTCAAATTTGATTGACCTTCACCTTTTGACTAGATTCCTTAAAGAAACTAGGCTTGCAATCTCTAGTCATGTGGCCAATGTTGTCACACACATAAGATCTTATGTGACCAATTAAAGGGCGAAAGACTTGTATCTTTGTTGTTCTTCCTTATATTCCTACAATCAATAGCCTTAATGGCCAAATATGTTGCATGAGTAGAAATAACCATAAAATAAATTATTATACTTTTGGTAGATGAAATTCATGATGGGGGAAATCTTCTTTGTTTGCTAGCATTCCCTTCAACTCCATGTTTTGTTGCATACTCTTCTGATAAGGATTGATCTTCTTACTTATGTAATATGTCGCAATGTGTCCAAATTTATAAGGACTTCAAAAATGACCTTCTTAATGAAAGAGATTTTCTTGGCACTTTCTTTGGTTGTTAATTTTTTATTGGATTCCTTTATTGTTTCTCTCTTTGTGGTTATTTCCTATAGCTTCTTTTGAACTATATCTACTCTTTTCTTACCAAAACTACCTCATCTTCCATCTTTTTCACAACGAATGAATTTTTCCTTAAGCTTCCTTCCCATTTCATCTTTGATTCTTTATTATTCTTCCAATTGATTTTTTAATCTAATAATTTTTTATTTGAAATTGCACTCCTTCACATCAAATACTTGTAGTAAAATCTTCAAGTCTTTCTTCTTAGTTGTGATCCTTTCAACATCATATTCAAGTGCCACTATTCTCATTTGATTTCCATCTTTGTCATTTCTTGAACTTGATTTCTCTACTTAAAGTTCAACTGCTTTCACCCTTCGGGAATAAATTTCAGAAGGTTAATTGTCATCATTTGGTTGAATATCCTTAGGAGAATCATCATTATTATGTGTACCACGATATCTAAAACTAGATGTATAATGACCCTCACATTGACAATTGAAGCAAAATGCAATAATTGATTCACCTTCTTGATTGTCTTCAACATCATTAGCAAAAAGAGGTCTTCTTTGGGATCTGAAAAGTTTCTCACATAATTGCATTTATTCATTTTTATAGACAACTTCTTCTTATTCTTCACTTTATTAGACATAGGTCCTTGATCGAACCTCCAATAGCCAAGATGCACTTGAGGGAACCTCCCTTTTGTATACCAATTGTTGGGTAATTACATCGCTACTATGGGGGGGGGAGGGGGGGGGGGGTGTGGGTGGGGTAATCAGTAGTGAGGATTTTATTCAATTTTTCCAAATTTAATCTTATTTAAATATCTATAAACACATGGAACAACAACAACATTAAATTCACATAAAAATCATACACATGAGACACCATTACTTTTAGTGGAAAGCCCCAAGGGGAGAAAAACCACACTACTTCTTTTCTTCTCTCTTCTCTTATTAATTTTCTTAAATATTCCACATTAGTTTTCTAGCCACTACTAGCTAGGAAGCCCCAACTCCTTGTTTTATCAAGCCACTACTTGATGGAGGCCCTAACTTCAACAAACACTTTGGACCACCATTTCATTCATTTTCATATTGATCTTAATCTCTTCTCAAAAAACAAAAACCTCTCAATAGTACATCAACAAACAACCCTGCCACAATAATGACATCAACTCATTAACAAACCTTGAATCAAAAATACACTCTCCACTCGGTCAACATCATCACACTTATAATACAAGCACCATCAACTCATTCTAAAATAGTATATATATAAACTCTTATAATTAACAACTCATACTAGTAACACATTCACACTCAAGTAGTAATCTTACTCAACCATACACATCAAGACTCAATTGAAATAAATAGTATCAGGTTTACATGGAATTAATGTAAACTATATGAAAACTACAAAAATATCAGTATTATAATAGCATCAACAGTATTCACCTTGACACACTCTCTGCCAATTATATTGGCTATACCCTACACACAACTCTATCAATTCATGGGTTGATCGAGCCACTCTTTGCTCGGAATATCAATCGCTATGCATAACAAAACACCATGTTGATGAACAAATATCTTACATTGATATGAATACCATTGCATTTAAATCACAATATAACTAGCACTTTAATGCACCATTAGTGTCAATTAAGTGCATTTTCCATTAACCCATAGGTATAAAAAAAATTGGCTCTTAATTGCATAGGTAGTAAACTTTAGGCTCATCGCACCAATACCAAAACACAAAACAAATTTCACAACTACAATCACCAGATTTGTGACTACCCCAAAGCAGTTAACTCCCTCATTTCTCTGCTTGGAGGAAAACTCCACTTATAGAACAAGGAAACTTTAATTCCAAAATAGAGATATGCTTCAACATTTCTTCATTACTTCTCCATTGTAAAAAATAAAAATGACTTTAATTGGGCTCCACAATTACACCAGCACACACAGCCTTTTCATTTGTTCACTGGTATTTCTCTTAGAAGACGAGTGTATTTATTTAGCAATAATTACACTTTCAATATTCCCTTTATCCACAAGATCAAACCTCCTTTCTGAAAATCTCAGCACAAAGGTACATTTTCGTTCGCCCTTTCATCATATAGCATCCAAACCAAATCCAATTCCATCACTCCACCTAACTACCATCAAAATTTAGGACAAATTTTACCTACCAATTCATAGAGAACCATTACTGAAACATGTTTTACCTAAGTGCATTCATAGTTCTAATTCGACCCTTCACACAACACTTATTAGTTTTCATTATTTTTCAGATGACACCACTCAATCACACAACAACCATGCACCCTTTCTAACAATGTTCCAAATACAACTTGGAAATTTAAAATTAATTTCCTAATGACTAGATTAGACCAAATTGATGCCATAATTGTGTTTCATTATGTTGTCAGAGACCTTATGAAAATGTACCACTCATAGACCGGATCAATACATTATTACTCGAGCTAATGTTCTCATTGATCTTATGCAAACATAGCTATCATTAATTCAAATTATTGTGTTGTTGAATAGGAAGGTTGTGTTAGTGCAAGGAGTTACTCCTAGAATGCAAAAGGAGTAAGCCTTACACATCATGATTTCATTTCAAAATTTAAAAGGGTTTTTTGAGTGTCAGGATGGCTTCTAAAGGAGTTTTGAAATGATATTGTTCCTCTTTAAATTTCATGCATTTGGCAAGCTATGGCAAGCATAAATTGCGTGCTTAAGTGAGTAATATAAGGGAGAAGAGGAAAGAGAACAATTATCTGATAAATATCCTAAGAAACTGAGTATCTTAAGACAGTCACTTCAACTACATAAACAACCTTGTAACAAACTCTATTTCTTGGCAAGGAAAATAACAATTAGAAAGTAAGAAAACATATAAAGTATTTCAAAAATAATTTATGAAACCTTCACTAACAATTTCTACTTGAACTGATAATATGATTTATAGAAAACTGGATAGTAGATAAGTCATCATTAGATCCTCTTAATGATTTCTCACTCATACTATACTAGTTGCTATAATTTATCATTTAAAAGATTAAAACAAGCTTGACAAGGAAAACAACAACTAGAAAGTAAAATCATGTGTAAAGTATCCCTTGAACACTTTGTGAAACCTTCACTAACAAGTTCTACTTGAACATATATTATAATTTACAAAAAAATGGATAGCAGATAAGTCATCATGAGATCCTCTTAATGATTCTCACTCATACTATACTAGCTACTGCAATTTTATAATTCAGAAAATTGAAATAAGGAAATAAACAAACCACACATTAGATATAATTGAATCACAAAATCCTCTAGCATGAAGTGCAGAAAAGGCTATTTTATTAAGCCGAGTCTTCAGGTGAACCAACATCCCCTGAAATGATATTTACAAAAGATATATATAGAGAGACAGGCACCAAATCTAGCTATCATAAATTGGTGGTTCCACTATTTCCTTGTTACAGAGGTATCTTTTAGATATTAAAAACATCTCCCACTAAAATGCAATAGAAAGTACATATGTAGATGAGAAGAAGAGGAAACATGAAAATTTGATGCTGGAAAAACTGACTGGCTTCTCCTTTTGTTGCTGATTTTTTTCTTTATGGACTTGACTATTAAATGACCATATGGCTTCATTAAATACAACGTTCAACAACCTCATATATCCATCATCTTCCTTATCCATGTTGTTATGGGTTGTTTTCTTTCCAAAACTGGCCCGGAGGTTTCGGATGACAGTTGTATATTTCTATTAAAAAAGGTGCTACCGGAAATTCCGATAATACCTGTAAGAGCAAAAAATAACTGGAAACGCTTCCAGAATTTCTGGTAGGATAACATTTTCACTTCAAAATTTTAATAGAAAATACTTTGAAACACCTGTATATGCTTGGATATTCTCATCTTTAATCTTCACATTCAAAACTTTGACTTAATATGAAAAAAGGTATTTTTTAAGGAAAATTACTCTTTCATTTCATGTGAGCTATAGCCTCTACAAGCTTATCCAAGTTTGTTTTATTTCTAGCAGCAGATTTTGACCTTCTAATTCTGGTTGTTTCTTCTTTGATGATGGTCTCTTTCTTTTCTGCTTCTTTTTGGACCTTTCTTCTTTTGGAAGGCTCTAATGGCTAGTCCATGGGAGCTTTACCTCTTTGCTTCCTCAAAGATCTTCTAACTTATGCAATTGAAGGATCCTCAGTCTGCAACTCTGCAAGTTGTTCTTCTATGACTATTACTTCAATCAGTAAACTAGGATTATTTAGGGCTTTTGATTTCAGTCTATATTTGTTTCTTTCCCTACTATGTCTCTTCCTAACTCCATTAACTGGTTTTATTTCTTCTTTATTATTTTAACTGGTCACTTTACACCTTGCTTCTTTCATCAATTCCTCATTAGAATCAATAGGATGGTTTTCTTGTTACTATTTATGTGCTTCCAGAATTTCAGGAAGCACGTGCACTTTAGATTTCTCTTCAACTGCAAGTTTTCTTCTCCGAGTTCTTGTGTAAACCTTAGGAAAAGGTCTAACAAGAGGAACCATTTTCATGTCTTTTGTTTTCTGGGCATAAGAGCTTTCACCTTGCTCCTTTTCCTTTTCAGATTCAACAGCTAAAGGCTTCTCTTTTTTACTTTTGGTACCTCTACTTACACTTTCCTGCCTTTCTTTTGGAACTTCCTTCAGCTGATGTAGTTGATGTTGTTTCTGTCTAAACATATGTTGAGGAAGATTTAGCAGTTTATTAGGGTTTTGGTGTAGGTTGGCCTGCCCTATAAAACAAGAAATGTTCCCAAGTTTGGTTTCTCTTTTTCAGTTCTTCTTCAACCAGAACCTTGATAATTGCGTGATGATACAGGATGTATCCTGATGCTTCTTGGTATGCTTCAATTCTGGCTACCATTTTGTTCAGGGTCATCAATATGAAATAGGGCAGATTAAGAGTCCTTGTACCTGCAAAATGAAAAATAAACCTCATATGGTAAAGAAATACTAATGTATACCTTCTCTCACAAGTGAGAAAAATATTAACCAGTTTGACTATTTCTTCCCATTCCTTCTTAAGATAATTGTTGGGAATTCCTTTGGCCCAGTTAGGATCTCTATATTCATCTCTAATAAAAGGATTGAGATCTCCTCTTGTAATGAGTTGTCCCTTAAACCACTTTTATCCTTCCTGGGGAGGGTTAAAATATTTTGCAATTGATTGTTCTAAAACCTGCAATTTGAAACCAAAGATGATAGCTTCCTGTCCATTGGAAGTTTGATAAAACTCTTGGGCTACACCTTGATGTGAGCCTCCTAGCCTGATGTAGAGTGGATACCGGCTTGCATGAATAAACAATCTTCTAACACTTGGATTAGCATCAACTAGTTCAGCTCCTTGAGGTTCGATTCTCTTAAGCTTTCCACCTTTCCTAGAATTTGATGCCATGGATATCTACTTTCTTGTTATGAAGAATATGTGTAAAAGTATGGAATATTACCCAATAGATGTTGCAATTAGCTTCAATTAGGCTGCCTGAAAAACTGGGATGTGTTCTTAACCACCTCAACCACTGTCTCCTTTTCTGTGCTTCAGAAATTCGAAATGGTGAAAATTCCTCCAATTTTGAATATTTGAGATAAATTTTTGGTTCAATCTCCTATGCATATGATCCTTCATGATTAAATGAAATTTCATGTCATAATAGAAAACATGTAATAGTAATGATGAAGTCGAGTTTCTTTGGACAATCCAGCTAATTTTCTATAGGTGGCTATACAAGATTGTTTGCCAATTAGGAAATGTTTCTACTTTAATTCAGACTGGCCGGAAATTTCAATAGCAGATTAGGCGGAACAGAAAGAATGACTATCAGAATTTAAACATATAGCTAAGACTGATGTTGCAGACAAATTTTAACTTTGGAAACATGGGGTTTTTAAAGATTAGCGGAGTAAGAAACAAATGGTTATGGATGTGATTGACACCTAGCTAATTTGATCAACCAAATCGATTAACCACTACCACTTGACTTGACTTAAAGTTTGTGACCTATCCAATCACGAAATATCATTATTTTGATTAAATGTTTCGCCACTGTGACATGTGGACAATCGAAAACAGTTGTGTTTTCAGCTTTATTTTTTTAAAGTAGGAGATGTAGTTGAAAATTTTGGTAGCATCGAAAAAAAACAAGAATGAAAAGATTGTCTGAAAAATAGGGTAGATTTTTTTAACAAGAAAATCGAGCGCTATCGAAAATTCCGGTAGCATTTTAAAATTTTTGAAATTTACAAAATTAGTCCTCAAAAATAAAAAATTTAAAACCTACTCATGACTTAGCCTAGAATTGTGCTAACATTGGCTCCACAAGGGATAGAGCTCTCCTTGCAAGGCTCTAAGATCTTTTTGTAGTTTTAGTGCCTTATCATTGGGCTATGGAGTCTTATTATGAAGTCACACTGGTTTTTGCAGTGAACTCAAGCTACCAACAGGAATAGTAAAAGATTTTTTTGAGAAAACACCCATTAAATGGGCCTCCATACAGTTCTATCCCATCAAGATGTTGCAACTAAAAAGTATTGTTCTGCAATAAATTTGAGATTTTGAAAGGGCCAAGCCATAAAGCATCAAATTTTGAATGCTTACCTGGATCTTGATGTTGTCCATCCCACCTCAACATCATATCTCCAATCTAAAAATCTTCTTTTTTAGTCCCTTTATCAAAGACTTCCTTTACAACTTTCTGATATTTTCTTACCAAATCATATTGTTTCTCTCTCTTCTGGTGCATTTCTATGATTTGATAAATTATTCTATTCATGTCATTTGGTTTAGCTTCATGATCTTGCATTAGTTTGACTACAGGAATAGCTAATTGGACTAGAAAAACAACATCAATCCCATAAACCATTTGAAAAGGTGATGTATTAATAGACTTTTTTATTGTCACCCTATCAGCCCATAAAGAAAATTTGAGTTTTGAGTCCCAATCTTTCTTGTTTTGCACTAGCAACTTGATGATGTTTCTTACCAAACTTTTATTAGATGAGTCAACTAAACCATTCCCTTCTGGATAGTAAGTTGTAGAATGAGTCAGCTGAATACCATAATCTTCACAGAAATTTACCAATGGTGTGGCTTTAAAAGAAGCTACATTATCTGCTAATAGTCTTGATGGACATCCAAATCTGGTTATGATTCCTTCCAGAAAGTTCATGGTAACCTTATGAGTGGCATTCCTGGTAGGTATTTCTTCGATCCATTTGGTGAAGTAATCAGTAGCAACAAGAATCCAATGATATTGCCCACTTGAAGGTGGATGAATTTCACCAATGAAATCTAATCCCCACTGTTGGAAAGGTGCATAAACAATTATGGGCTTGAGAGGTAAAGACATCAAATGCTTTTTACCAATGAACCTTTGACATTTTTCACATGCTCTCACCTCAGCACATACATCAAAAAATAAGCTAGGCCAAACGTAGCCATGTCTTAATATTTTGTATGTAGTAGTTCTCCAATAATGATGACCTCCACAAACACTATTATGCATTTCAAATATGACCTTTTTAGATTCCTCTGGATCAATGCATCTCAAAAAAAACTCCTGTAGGATCTTTCCAATGTAAACAATTATCCTTGATGCAATACTTAATGGTTTACAACTTCAATGATCTCACTCCGCTTTTATCATAATCTGGGGGAGGTTTAAAATATTTCAAAAAATCAATAACATCTTTGTACCAACTACACTCAGCAATCTTTGAATCTACTATCATATTATCAACAAGTTCTGAAATTTTCCCTTCTAGATTATCATCCATGAAATTCAAACCCAACACTTTACAATTTTCTTTAGCAAGTAGTTTAGCTAATCCTTGACCTTTGATTAGTTTAGTAGGCTTTATCTCTAAATAAAATTCCAGAACTTTAGTCACCCATTTACTTCTCTTTCCATCAATATCAAGTTGAACCAGTATCTCTCTAACAGCAGATGAAGGGACATATGAGCATGCAAAATATAAACTCTAAAAGATTTCATAGATTTAACTAATGCATAAGCATGCTTTTCCAACATTTCATACTTTAATTCTCCATCTCTAAGAGATCTGCTAAAAAATGCTAAGGGTGCTTCTTTATTTTTTGAATATTTTTGTAACAAAACATCAGTAATGGTGTCTTGAGAAGAAAATGAGAAGATTAAGAAAGGTTTTGAATATTCAGGACTTACCAATTGAGGTGCTTCAATGATAACCTTTTTTATCATCTCAAATGAATTTCTAGATTCAACTCTCCACTTGACTTCTTTGTCCTTCCTTAGCATACAAGTAATATGTTTCACCACTTGAGAAAAATTTGGGATGAATCTTTTGACAAAATTGATCTTACCAAGGAAAGATTGAATCTCTTTCTTAGATCTTGGAAGTGTTAAATCTTGAATTGCAATCACTCTTTTTGGATCAATCCTCAATCCATTTTAGAAACTATGTGACCCAGCATCCTAGCTTCTTTGAGAGAAAAATGAGAATTCTTTGGATTGAAGGATATACCATATTTATACATTTAACAAATACTTGTCTCAAGTGTTGAAGTTGTTCTTAATCTGAAGCTAAAAAAATAGTAATGTCATCCAAATAGATGACCAAGAACTTGTCCTATTCTCCAATGAATGCAAAGTCCACAGCACGTTGGAAAGTAGCTCCAGCATTCATGAGCCCAAATGGCATCTTTACATACATGAATGTACCCCAAGGAGTAGTGAATGTTGTCTTCTCTCAATCTTCTGGCCAAACAAATATTTGATTATACCCAAAAAAACCATCTATCATGGAAATTCTTTCTGACTTACTTACCTTTTGAAGAATATGCTCTATCTTCGCTAATGGATAGTTATCTCTCTTGGGGACTTTGTTAAGATTTTTGTAATCCACACACAATCTGATTTCACCACTTTTCTTTCTTACTGGCACTAGATTGGCAACCCAATCTAAGTATCTCAATGGAATAATGATTTTAGCATCCAACAATTTCTTCACTTCCTTTTCCATCACTGATAGCAATAGTGGATTTATTTTCCTTAACTTTTGCCGGAAAGGTTTAGCACCATCTTTCAATGGTATTTTATGCTCAATGATAGATGTATCATATGTCTTAAGATCTTCATATTTCCAGGTAAAAACATCAACAAATTCACAAAACATCTTGTGATATTCCATCTTTCTTTCATCTAGCAAAGATTTTGAAAATTTCACATACCTTGGTTCTTGTGCTATACCCAAGTTGTAATCTTCTAATTCAACATCTGCTTCAGCTAACTATGGCTTGACTGCAACATCATTCTGATCAAAAAGTTTCTCAAGTGGAGGTAACCCCTTTGGAATATGATTGGTAGGTAGTTGTATGATAGGTTGATCAACAATTTGTTTTTTTAGATTTCTGGAATCTTTATGATCAACTTCAACTTGTGTTAGGTCTTCTTCTTTATAAATATTTAGAACACCAAACTCTTCAGCAACTTCAATGAATTTTCTGATCTCCTGATTATCCTCAAAAACTTTCCAATGCTTAACATTATCATGAATGCAATGTCTAAGCCTAACTTCCACTTCATATTTCAACTTTATAGGCATTGGAATTTTGAATGAGTTCGCTGAAGTAGAGAGTGAATCGACTAGAATATTACTTTTTCTTGGAACAAAAGAAATGTAAAGGCCAGGAAGGAGTCTTCTACAATGTCCCATACTGCATTCCGGTAATCTCTGAGTCTAGGATGCTTAATTTAATAAACATTTCTAATTTGTTGAATAATAAGTTCAACATCTCCAGAAACAGAAATTTCTTATACATTCATATCTTTTTCCTTCTCTAAACTAATTAATAGAGCTTCATAGTCAGCCACATTATTAGTTGTCTCAAATTCAAGTTTGAAAGAAAAAGTGGAACTTTCCTTCAAAGGAGAAATAAGAACAATCCCTGCACTAGCACCTTCTTTGGAACATGAGCCATCAAAAAACATTTGTCATACCTTCGATCCCTCATGACTGATTTGATTTTCAGTAGGCTTTGAAATTTGAAAATTTTCTATAGGCAAGGCAAAGTCATCCATATGTAGAATGCTTGAGCCTACTCCAGTTGTTCTAGCATATATTGGATGGTTAGTAGGGTCTTTTTTGTCACTAATGATATATGCCAGTTGAGCTTCTCTGCAAAGTCTTCTTTTTTCTACTCCAAAAACACGAACATTAGCATAAGTTAAATCCATTTGCAAGATTCCTCCCAACCTTTAATCCATGACCTACAAAGTAACATACCAAATTTGGGAGGGATATCAGCTACAACAATATCCATTACCATTCCTCTGATAGGTAACTGAAAAAGACTTACTACAAGGTCTTTGATGATACCAAGGCATTGGACTTTCCGGGAATCAAAAGAATAGAGATCTTGGTACTCTCTAGTTATCTCAAGACCTAGTTCATCCATCTACCTTGGGCATTAAATTATGTGAAGCTCCAGAGTCCATAAGACAATTATGCAGGATCTTTTCATGAATATTGAGAGATAGATAGAAGGGAGGGGTAGAGTCATCTCTGTCTTCTACCAATGGACCTAAAATAAAAGTGGGCTTATCATCTTGAAGGTTAACAAAATCAAAGATTGCTTCAGTAGGTGAATGCTGAAAAGCTTTCATAAAATTATTTTTGAAATCTTGATTTTTCATGAGTTCTACAAGGGGAATAGGAATATTGATTTTCTTAATATCATTTTCAAAATTGAAGGAAAAGTGTGGTTTGTGAGCAATTTTTACCTCAAGTGAAGGAAAATCAGATGCTACTAGAAATTTTGATTTTACAGGTTCGGTCGTTTGTTTCTCTGCTGGAATATTGGATGCTACTGAAATTTCCGGTCTGCTATATTTTTCAACTGAAATTTTAACTTCATCTTTATTCTTCTTTGGCTGTGCACTAGGCTTAGAAGTGTCATTAGTCTTTAATCTACTATTGTATCTGCTTTCATGATCAGCTGCAATCATGGAATGATTAGGACTCACGTCATTATTCTAAGTATATAAGATGAAGTCTTCATATTCTTCTTGTGTAAGATGAATCATCCCTTCTTTGTCTCCAAGAAAATTTATATCAACACCTCTTTCCAACCCTTCAAATTCTTCTTCATCTTCAAATATAACATTCTACAAAGGAGGTTGCACCTTTTGATCATCAGCATCTCTTCTTTCTCTCTGCAGAATTTAAGAAGCATTATGTCTTCTAAACTATTGTCTATTTGGAAAATCAAATGACACATTCCTCGTAGTAGGTGGTCTTGATTCCATCTTCAACATAGAAATATTAGTAGTCAATCGTTTGACCATCTTGGTAAGCTCATGTATCTTAGAATCTATGTCACAAGTTCCTAAAGTAGAAACTTCAACTTTTTGCTTTCTCTTTTCTTTGCCAATCCCTCCTCTGAGTCTATTAGTTGCTAATATATTTGATTCTACCTTGAGTGCATTATCATGCATTTGTGATAGTGTAGGAGATCTTCTTTCTCTCAACAATAAACAAAATTCAGGATCAAAAACACCAACATAAGTGATTTTAGCTAAAGCTTTAGTAGGCTTGATTTCAGTAGGTATCTTGCTATACATTTTATTGAATCTCTTAGAAAAATCAGAAACTGATTCTCCTTCTTCTCTTTCGATTGCACCAAATTTTGTGACATAATACAAAAAATATTTCTTGTCACCCCATTTTCCTAAAACTGTATCATCTAGGACTTCAATTCCAGTGATGCCACCAACTGTCAAAGATTTGAACCATTTCCTTACATCACCCTCAAGGCTCTCAACAAAAACTCTCATCCAAACATCTTCATGCTCAATGTTTAGAATATCAGCATAAGCATAAAAATCAGCAAGATTTTCTTTAGCTATTACCTCCCCTTCACCATTAAATTTAGGCATATACTTGAGATAATCTCCTATAGGTAATGCATTCATAGGCTGAGGTATACCTAAAGGAGCATACCTAGTAGCAACAGTTTCCTCCATTTGGTTTGTTGACATGAAACGAGACAGGTACATAATTTTTTGTAAAATCAGGAGACAAAATTTTCTGTACTTTTTCAGGGATAGATTTTGAAAAACTAGAAGTAGAAGAAACAAGCTTTCACTTACTCTTTTTCTTGATTAGCTTCTCAGGATCAAGGACTTGGTTTTTCAAAGGAGAATATGGGTTTGCTTTGGTTCTTGCCTTTCTTGGAGCCATAACTTAAACAATGGAGTCGTTAGGTGTAAAGCAGTCTAAAAATGCAGTTGGAACTGTACACCTCAGAACTAGACTTATAACTTTGTCATTTACCCAGAGATAAACTTCAATTCGCCTCCCCGGCAACAGTGCCAAAGAAGTTAGTGAAAGTATTTACTCCTAGAGTGGAAAAGGAGTAATCCTTACACATCATGATTCCATTTCAAAATTTAAAATGGTTTTTTGAGTGATGGGATGGCTTATCAAGGAGTTTTGAAATGATTGTGTTTCTCTTTAACTTTCATGCATTTGGCAAGCTATGGCAAGCATACATTGTGTGGTTAAGTGAGTAATATATGGGAGAAGAGGAAAGAGAATAGTTAGCTGATAAATATCCTAAGAAACTGAGTATCTCAAGATAGCCACTTCAACTACATAAACAACCTTGTAACAAAATTTGTTTCTTGGCAAGGAAAATAATAGTTAGAAAGTAAGAAAACATATAAAGTATTTCACAAATCCTTTGTGAAACCTTCACTAAAAATTTCTACTTGAACTGATATTATGATTTATAGAAAACTGGATAGTAGATAAGTCATCATTAGATCCTCTTAATGATTTCTCACTCATACTATACTAGTTGTTGTAATTTATCATTTAAAAGATTAAAACAAGATTAACAAGGAAAATAACAACTAGAAAGTAAAAACATGCATAACGTATCAACATATATTATAATTTACATAAAACTAGATAGTAGATAAGTCATCATCAAATCCTCTTAATGATTCTCACTCATAGTATACTAACTACTGCAAATTTATAATTATGAAAATTGAAACAAGGAAATAGACAAGCCACACATTAGATATAACTTGAATCACAAATTCCTCCAGCATTAAGTGCAAAAAATCTATTTCATTAATCCGAGTCTTCAGGTGAACCAATATCCCCTGAAATGATATTTACAAAAGATATATATAGAGAGAGGCACCA
This sequence comes from Pinus taeda, assembly GCA_000404065.3. Classification (NCBI taxonomy): domain Eukaryota; kingdom Viridiplantae; phylum Streptophyta; class Pinopsida; order Pinales; family Pinaceae; genus Pinus; species Pinus taeda. The sequence continues at coordinate 9,039 of APFE031758727.1, read as the reverse complement.
ACTCCAACTCTCCTAAATTGGTGGTTCCACTATTTCCTTGTTATATAGGTGTCTTTTAGATATAAAAAACATCTCCCATCGAAATGAAATAGAAAGTACAGGTGTAGATGAGAATAAGAGGAAAAGCGACACTTTTTAATTGGAAAAATTGACTGGCTGCCCCTTTTGCTGTTGATTTTTCTCTTTATGGACTTGACTATTAAATGACTAGTTGACTTCATTAAATAAAACCTTCAACAACCTCAAAACTATATCATATCCATCATCTTCCTTATCCATATTATTATGGGTTGTTGTCTTTCCAAAACTGGGCTGAAGGTTTCTGCTCACAACTATATATTTATGTTAAAACAGGTGCTACCAGAAATTCCGGTAATACCTGTAATAGCGAAAAAATCTAGAAATGCTTTCAGAATTTCCAGTAGGATAATGTTTTCACTTCAAAATTTTAATAGAAAATACATCGAAACACATATATATGCTTAGATATTCTGAGCTTTAATCTTCACATTCAAAACTTTGACTTAATATGCAAAAAGGTATTTTTTAAGGAAAAGTATGCTTTCATTTCATGTGTGTTGCAACCTCTGCAAGCTTGTCCAAGTTTGTTTTATTTCTGGCAGTAGATTTTGACCTTGTGATTCTAGTTGTTTCTTCTTTGATGATGGTCTCTTTCTTTTCTGCTTCTTTTTGGACCTTTATTCTTTTGGAAGGCTCTGATGACTGGTCCAAGGGAGCTTGACCTCTTTGCTTCCTCATAGATCTTCTGGTTTCTACAATTAACAGATCCTCAATCTGCAACTTTTCATGTTGTTTTTCTATGACTATTACTTCATTCAGTAAAATAGGATTATTTAGGGCTTTTGATTTGAGTATGTATTTTTTTTCTTTCCCTAGTATGTCTCTTCCTAGCTCCAACGATTGGTTTTATTTCTTCTTTCTTGTTTTTACTGGTCACTTTATACCCTGCTTCTTTTAGCAATTCCTCATCAGAATCAATAGGTTGGTTTTCTTGTTGTTGTTTATGTGCTTCCAAAATTTCAGGAAGCAACTGCGGTTTAGGTTTCTCTTCAGCTACAAGTTTTCCTCTCTGAGCTCTTGTGTAAACCTTAGGAAATGGTCTAATAGGAGGAACCATTTTCATGCTTTTTGTTTTCTAGCCAGAAGAGCTTTCACCTTGCTCCTTTTTCTTTTCAGATTCAACTGCTAAAGTCTTCTCTTTCCTCCTTTTGGTACCTTTACTTATAATTTCCTTCTTTGCCTTTCTTTTGGAACTTCCTTGAGCTGATGTAGTTGATGTCCTTTCTGTCTGAACCTATGTTGAAGAATATTTAGCAGTTTCTTGTGGTTTTGGTGCAAGTTGGCCTGCCCTGTAAAACAAGAAATGTTCCCAAGTTTGGTTTCTCCTTTTCTATTCTTCTTCAACTAGAGCTTTGATAATTGGCTAATGATACAGGCTGTATTCTGATGCTTCCTGGTGTGCTTGAATTCTGGCTGTCATTTTGGTCAATCTTTTCAATATGAAATAGGGTAGATTAAGAGTCCTCATACCTACAAAATGAAAAAGAAACCTCATATGGTAAAGAAATACTAACGTATACCTTCTCTCACAAGTGAGAAAAATCTTAACCAATTTGATTGTTTCTTCCCATTCCTTCTTAAGATAATTGTTTGGAATTCATTTGGCCTAGTTAGGATCTATGTATTCATCTCTAATAAAATTATTGAGATCTCCTCCTATAATGAGTTGTCCCTTCAACCACTTTTCTCCTTCCCTGGGAAGGTTAAAAGCTTCTGCAATTGACGATTTTGAAACCTACAATTAAACCAAAGATGGAAGCTTCTTGTCCATTGAAAGTTTGAGAAAACTCTTGGGCTACACCTTGATGTGCACCTCCTAACCTCGTGCAGAGTGGATACTAGCTTTCCTGAATAAACAATCTTCTAACACTTGGATTAGCATCAACTAGTTCAGCTCCTTGAGGTTCAATTCTCTTAAGATTTCCACCTTTCCTAGACTTTGATGCCATGGATATTGGCTTGCTTGTTATGAAGAATAGGTGTCAAAATATGGAAGCTTACCCAACAGATGTTGCAATTATCTTGAATTAGGTTGCTTGAAAAACTGGGTTGTGCTCTTAACCACCTCAATCACTGTCTCCTTTGCTACACTTCAGAATTTCGAAATGCTGAAATTTCCTCCATTTTCGAATATTTGAGATAAAGTTTTGGTTCAATCTCCTATGCATATGATCCTTCATCATTAAATGAGATTTCATGTCGTAATAGACAACATGTAAGATTAATGATGAAGTTGAGTTTCTTTGGAGAGTCCAGATAATCTGCTACAGGTGGCTGTATGAGATTTTTTGCAAATCTGGCAATTTTTCTGCTTTAATTCGAATTGGCAAGAAATTCCAGTAATTCAGATTGGCAAGAAATTCTAGTAGGGCATTATGCGGAACAAAAATAACGACCATTAGAATTTAAACATATATCTAAGACTGATGTTGCAGACATGTTTTAACTTCAGAAACACGGGTTTTTTAAAGATCAGTGGAGTAAGCAACGACTCGCTATGGTTGTGACTGACACCTAGCTAATTCAATCAACCAAATTGATTGACCACTACCACTTGACTTGACTAAAAGTCTTTGACCTATCCAATCATGAAATCTCATGATTTGGATTAAATATTTCGCAATTATGGTAGGTGGACAATCGAAAACTATTGTGTTTTCTACTTTAAATAGGAGATGCTACCAAAAATTCAAATAGCATTGGAAAATTAAAAAAAGCAGGAAATAAAATAGGGATTGGAAGATTGTCGAAAAAAGGGAGTCTGTCGACAAGAAATCTTGGGCACTACCGGGAATTTCTCGTAACATTTTCATTTTTTTTTAAATTTACAAAATTAACCCTAAAAAATAAAAAATTTAAAACCTACTCATGACTTAGCCTAGAACTTTGCTAATACGTTGATTCACACTTTTAGCACTTACACTCCAGTGATCTATTCATCCAATCACATTGACCAAAACAAACATAAACTTGTGACCCAATCTAGTCACACATTCACTGAGCAATTAAACACATTAATTAATTATCCTTCTCGTCATTTGGGGACCAAATAAATTTTCTTAATTACATTTCACTATGCCTTTGGATGCTCGATAAACCTTAGAAACTATGACCAAGTCAATCATGGAGAGGACGAAATCAAATCAACTTGATTAGTGCCAAAACCATGAGCAATTTTAGTGATAGGAATTTGTGGTTTGTGTTTTGTTGGCTATAGGATGTGGATCGGATTAATACACTGCTAAATAGGGTTTTGTGCCTTAGTTTTCTACTGTCAATTTGGACTACTAAATTTGCAAACGTTGATATGCCACTATGAATTTGTATTTGTTGGGTAATGTGGGGAAAACCCAAAAGCCTTTAGTTAGAAAATGAACTACCTACAACACGGCCTTAAAAACAGGATGCAATACAACCTATAGGCATTATATCAATCAATTGTAGCACCAATCAACTCATAAGGACCATGTTCTAGAGCATATCATTAATACCAAGTTGACATCAAGGCTAAGAAAGTGCTTGACCACCTATGAGGTGTCCAAGGGCGGTGGAAGATATGGTCAAAATAGTACCCCATCAAATATATGGTGGAAGTCAAAGAAAGGGGGAACCTAATTCCAAAGTATTCTCACACACAACCTTGGTGATGGTGTAAGGCTTCATTTAGACACAAGCTCTCCACTTAGCCATCCTACATCATATCACTTAAATTTGTGGGATATTAAATAATACCTATAATCTCACTAGATGTTGATAAGAGCCTCCCAAAATCCTTTTATTGAACACCCTTACCCAACCCATCCAAGAAAGGAAATACATATGTCTAAAAGAAATATGCCCTATTTTTTATAGGTATCTTCTTTTATGCCCCACAATACCTATATAACTCCTCCTACCCTGCCATACACCCTTTATACCTACAATATATTGACTCTAATTTTAACAATTTTAAAACCCCCTTTATGATTGAATGTGGTAATATATTGGTCAAAAAGGTGAAGCCATTCTAGAATTAAAGTGGTTAGAGCTTCTAATGGGGACCTATAAGGTTCCATTAGTTGATTTCTAGTGCTAATCTAGACAAGCACAATTTTATGCTACTGATAATTACTTCTAATGATATAAAGTCTTCCTTTATCACATTTCAGAACATCATTAAGAAGTTATACTCATGAAATTGAATAGTAGATGCAATGGAAACAATAAACACCACAGTAGAAAAGCCATGCATAATAGATACCAAAATTTTCCACCTAGGAAACCCAAACTTGGGAGAAAACCCAACAATCTTTTTTGGAGAAATTGTTCAAATCAGCATAAATAAAATTTGATATTCAAAGGTCAAACTTGGTACAACCCTTTATACTCAAAACAATAGCCCTTTACCTCCTTTCTTGGCCTCTTCCTAGACCTAAGACACATTGCTACCATATTCCTAACAATCAAAGGTTTCTCAACTTCTTATGCAACAAAAATTGAGATCTTCATCCTCCTACAACTCAGAGTGAGAATTGAAATGAGGCCTTCTCAACCCCCGTGAGAGACTTGAAATGAGGCCTTCTCAACCCCCCTATTTAGGGATTCAACCCTCAATATAATTATGCAGAACTTCAGCCTTCTTTGTTCCAATACCAGATAGACTCACACTACTACATATTAAGCCAATTTTCAATGGCTCTTTGTCTTTCCTTGATGATCATTCATATATACAATGACGAAAAATAAATTTTGAGAAAGTTCGATCATTTTACATTGTATTTTTTATGTCTCCTTGATCGTCGCAAGTTTCACGAAAAATGTTGTCACAATTTATGGGGTCTATATTTCAACGAGAATCTTCATCGTATGTCATTTGAGGACAGTTTTTTTGTGTCGTCAAAACTTGTGTCGAAATATTAACGTAAGCTTGGTATACATGTGACATTTAGGTGTGGGAATTATGACGTTTTAGGCGTAGGAATTGCAACGTCGGGCGTGGGAATTGCGAAGTTTTTGGCATAGGAATTGTGACATTTTTGGCGTCGGAATTTCAACATTTAGGCGTGTGAAAGGTCCTCGCAAGGTGCGTCTCAATTTTGATGTCCAATCATGCGACATTTGGGTGCGCGAATTGCAACGTTTAGACGTGGGAATTGGGATGTTTAGGCATGGGAATTGTGACGCTCATGCATAGGAAGATCGATAACCCTACGTTATACAACGGTTATATAGGTGTCGCAATACCAACAAAATTTTCAGTTTTAAAAAAAATCACCTCTAGTATTAAGACACTTCTTAGAATAAATCACGGATTCAAATCCATAAATACTAACGTAAGAAAAAATTAATACCTGAAAAATAAATAAAGAATATTATAATGACCCTACTTTTAGCCATAAGGGAGTTTCTAGTGTATTTCCAATGGACGCTACATAATATTTTCAAAGTACAATATAAAAATGATTGATCATGTGCCCTACAATGGATTAAGATGTAAACACCATACTTTAGAAATTAAAAACCATAAAAAGTAAAACTTCAAAATTTATTTTAAGAGCCAAAAACATAAACCTGAGAAAGCCCATAATGAATCTATGAAAGTCAGTGCAAAGGCCATGCAAATAAATGAAAAACAAATTACAACATAAAATAAAGTTATTACTTGTTTTACAAAAGATTAAATAAAGTAATTACTTGGATTTCTATTGTTTATATTCTTACTAACTTATTTATTTCTAACTCGAATTCTATGGAAGCTTTGTAAATTAGTTTTTTTCCCTTCTTCAAGGTTTTAGGCGTAGGTCAAAGCAAGGTATCAGTACACTAATTGCTTAATTTAGGTAAAATCAGTAGCAAAGGCACGAATAAGCTGAGTGAGTTCTTGAATTGCAAGATTCTTAAGAGTTAGACCTATTGAAAGAGGAAGGTTGTTTATCCACAAATGATTCTCATCTAACTTATCACTCAGGAAGTAGTTCCTTCTCATGATACATTTGCAATCACATCTAATGGAGAAAGTCTTTATATAGAAAAAATGAATTGTTGGCAATTATGATGGATCTTACAATCTGTAAGTACTTGACATTTGGATGCTTTACATGGACCTTGGTTTGATTATATTATGATCCTGGAAGATAATAAGGTTTCCTCAAGGAATTAATTTCTTTAAGATAAGAAGATTATTTCCTTTACTTATTCTCTTATGCGTGATAACTTATAAGCCTTTTTCCATTTTATGATGTCTCTACGTTTTTGGAGTCATCAGAAGCTTGACACATTTTCCTCCCAACTATTATGGGGTGGAATGTTTGGTATGGATATCCTTGGTGTTAGGAAACCATCTCACAAAAAGATAGAATAGATAGATCAACGCCTTAGAATTCAGCCTCTTCGAGGGGGCAAGCTCCTTTACATTACACAAATGAACAATTCTTGGATGATACAGATGATTAAACCTCCCTTCTATATATAGGAGTCTAACAGGTCACAATATAATCAAGCTAACATAACAATAATAACATAAGGGCACAAAAATAACAATAGTGGGTTTCTATTGGGCATACTAATAACAATATGGGGACAATAGGGGCACAATAATAACAATAAGGGATACAATGACAATAGTAATGGGTGAATCACTAGCATTATAGGGGCCTAACATTCCCCTTTCCTTCCAAAAAACATTGTCCTCAACGCTTGAGTAGTTGTGGATGCTTCTATATAAAATTCTCATCCTCACATGTGGAATCTTCAGCAGATAAGTTCTTCCACTTGACAAGATACTCCGAAATTGATCAATTTTGTAGTTCTCGAGTTCTTGTTTCTGTGACTGCTTTCAGTTCTAATATGATTTTTCCTTCCTTGTCAAGTTCTAGCAATATTGTTTGAACTGGGAGCTTGTCACCTATAACCTTCTTTAAACATGAAACATGGAAAACTGGGTGCACTCGGGAAGCTGTAGGAAGCTCCAATTTGTATGTCATAGTACCAATCTTTTGCAACACCTTGTACAAACCATAATACTTTGGTGATAATTTATTATCATTCTTAGCTTTCTTGAGGGACATTTGTTTATATGGTTGTAGTCGTAGGAATACCCAATCACCTACATCAAAACTTCTTTCACTGCGATGTTCTTCTACCTTTGTTTCATTCTATTCTGCGCCAATGTGAGGTTATCCTTTAAGAGTTGGAAAACTCATTGTTGATGCTCAATGGGATGTTCCACTTCTTGAACCTTAGAATTTTCTCTTAAATATGATGTGATGGATGGTGGATGATATCCATGATTGCCATAAATGGGGTCATTTTTGCTGCAGTATGGAAGGAAGTGTTATACCACCATTCAGCCAGAGACAAACATTTGATCCATTGTGTTTGTTTATCAGATACAAAGAAACAATGATATCCTTCCAAACATTTCTTTACTATATCAGTTTGCCCATTAGATTGAGGATGATAAGATGAGCTATGAGCTAATTGAGTACCAAGACAAGAAAATAATTTTGTCCAAAAATTTCCAGTGAAAATGGGATCTCTGTCACTTAAAAATAATCTTTGGGTTTCTATGTAGCTTTTGAATTGTTTCCATGAATGTAGTAGAAATTGTACTAGCTTTAAATGGATGTGATAATGCACAAAAGTGTGCATACTTGCTAAGTCTATCAACTATCACCATGATTACACTCTTTCCTTCGAACTTGGGTAAACCTATGATAAAATCCATTGAAACCTCCACCCAACATTGGCTTGGAATGGATAAAGGTTGTAATAGACCTGGGATCTTAATTGTTTCAACTTTATTTGTTGGAAAACCAAACATTATGCCACAAACTTTTTAATATTTGATTTAAGGCCATCCCAAAAAAATTCTTCTTAACCCTGTGGTAAGTTTTTAAAAATCCTAAGTGCCCTCCTAAGGGAGAAGTGTGCAATTCCAAAAAAGTCTTTTGTTTGAGTTGGAAATTCTTACATAGGTATAAGAAAAATTTGTACCATAACGAATCATTTTTCCAACTAAATGTATCAGATGTATTGGGATCTTGTTGTATCTTTCGAATGAGTGCCCAAAATTCTTCATCATTCTTCCACTCCTCCCTTGATTTGTTTATCCAATTTTGTTGGATAATAGAAATGGCACACAACAATGCTTCCACATCCTCATCCTTTTTTGAGAGTGCATCTGCCACAACATTTTTCTTTCCTTTTTTGTAGATGAGTTCAAAGTCATAACCCAACATATTTGTGGCCCATTTTTGTTGCTCTTCAGAGGATAATCTTTGTTCTAAGAAGTATTTAAGACTATCATGATCCATTTTTACCTTGAAGTGTCTTCCCATTAGGTAGGGTCACCATTTCTTAAGTGCATGTAGTATTGCCAACATTTCCTTCTCATAAAAAGCTTTGTGTAAATACTTGCACTTTATTGGATGACTTCCGAAATAAATGGGTCTTTCATCTTGCATTAAAACAATACCAATTCCATTTCCTAAAACATCACATTCCACAATAAAGGTTTTTGTGAAGTCCGATGTACCTAAGACTAGTGCTTGGAACCTTGCCTCTTTAAGATGTTCGAAGGCCTTTGTTTCTTCTGGAGTCCATGAAAATACATCTTTCTTCAATAATGTTGTTAGAGGTGCTGTTATTCTTCCACAGTTATTAACAAACTTGAGATAATACCCTGTCAACCCAAGAAATCCTCACAAATGCTTTATGGATGTGGGGATTTTCCATTTCTTAATGGATTTAATTTTGCTAGGGTCTACCTTAACACCTTCATGAGATACAATATGATTCAGATATTCCACCTCTTGTACTCCAAAGAAAAATTTGGAGCATTTTTCATATAATTGTTTCTCCTCCAATAGTTTGAGCACCCTCTCAACATGTTCAACATGGTCCTTCCAAGACTTGTTGTAGATTAGTATATCATCAAAAAATACTAACACAAATTTTCTAAGGGTGGGTTTGAAAATG
>APFE031758719.1:4460-21365 GCA_000404065.3 Pinus taeda | reverse complement strand
ACCAACTGAGGTGTGCTCATTCTGTAAGGTGATTTTGATTCTAGACCTTCCCCTGGCACCAAATCAATAGAAAATTATACCTCCCTATGACGTGACAACTCTGTAATTTCCTCAAGAAATACATCCTGAAACTACTATAGAACTGGGTACGTGCTCAACATATATGCATCCTAACCAATCTAAGCATTTTTCCAGTTTCAAAAAATCACACAACATTTTCTGCAACTAAGCTTAGCCTACATAGCGGTAACCATCCTCACTAATGTAGGCTTCTTCTTTCCCTGTAAAGTCCTCTTTTCCCCTCTATCATCCACGCACTCAATGGACTTGTCGAAGAAATCCACTTTGGTTTTGTGAAGGTATAACCAATCCATACCCAAAATCATACTATACGATCCCAATGGAAATACATCCAAGTGTTATGTTGTAGGCATACCATTTAGCTCAAATGTGTAAGATCTTACCCAATGGTGAACTCTCTTCTTTGTACCTGTAGCCAGTTGTACCAACCAAGATTCTGCATGCACTTCTTTTCTCAAACCACACTTATCCACCAGGTCAGGATTAATATAACTATAGTTAGATCCATGATCAATCAAAATAGAAACAACTTGATCACAAAGCTTATTGTCCATCTCAATGATAGATACTTGATGATCTGCCTGCCTGTTGTCTATAGTTGCATAGATCCGAGGACTGTTGTGACCAGCATCACCAACTGTATGTGCCTCTTGAGCACTATAGATCTTGGGTCTACCACCACTCTGATATTGTGGAAAATCCCTCTTACGATGATCCTTACTACATATTGAACACTGCAATGGTTCCCTACCACTGCCTCTAGCCTGCTTCTCTCCATGTCCCTTCTCAGTTGTATTGAAGCTCTTGTATGGAACTAAATTTTATTTCTCACTTGCATCTTGAGGTCTTCCTCTCTTTGGTGGCCATTTTCCTTTAGCTTTCTCATTTCTTTTCAAGTCATGCTTAGGCTCAACTTTGTGCTTCGACTTCTCATAGCAATGCTTCAACTTTTGGATGACTTCTTCCAATGATATAGCCTCATCGAACTCAATATGGTCTATGCATGCTACTGGTAGTCCATTGATGAATCTCTAAACCTTGGCCTTCTCCTCCCTCAGGTAAAGCACATATCTAAACAACTCCAAAAACCTGCTAGTATACTCCTCATCTGTCATAGAACCCATCCGCAACTCATAAAAATCCTTAACCATGTCACCATAGTACCTCTCTGACAAGTAATTCTTCTTGAAGAGCCTCTTAAACACATGCCAAGTCAAATATTCCTGATGTATACCTTTGACATTCTTCATATCTTCCCACCAAATATCCGCTTTACCTTTGAGACTGAAAGTGGCTATCTTTACTTTCATGTTTTCTGAATAATCATGCAATTAGATGAATTTCTCCATACCAAGCAATCATGCCTCTACATCCTGTGTTTTCTTCATCTCTCCATCAAAGGTAGGTGGATTTGCCTTCTTAAACTCATCTGGAAAGTATCCCCTGTCACTCCTCCTGTAAAGATGATAACAATGACGATCATGATGCCTATTAGAACCAGAACTAGAATCATACTCGTGTCCATCACCCCTCCTATCTGGAGTATCCAACAACCTGCCATCTCTCACCGTGTCAGATCTATCCAACTTGTGTCTACCAGGAGACCTACTACCATATGCCCCATTAGTTATGTCCTCATGTCCATGGCTGATCCGAAGTGGCCCTTGTCACTGTAATTTTGACAAACTCTGAAGAAGTATAATATTAACCTATGCTTGTTTCTCTTGTGCCTGTATGATCCTGTCATTGTTAGCCTTACAACTCCTTATTTCTTCCTTCAGGCTTCTTAATGTGTCTACCAAATCAGAAGAGTCTCCCACACCATGTTGCTCATCTGATTCATAGGGAGATTCTATGTAGTCTACCACCTTGCTAGCCATTCGATCTCTTTTTGCAAGGCATATTATATCAGCTAAACCAAATCACAATAAACCAACAAACCTTAGCATAATTCAGGGAGGATACCTTGTCTGCAAGATCAATAAATCAGTGGGATACATGTATAACATAAACATAATAACATATAGACATATATCGAATAAGAGAATCAATGCGTAAACATAATTCTAGTTAGGGTCCAGTCATTAATGCAAGGCCATATCAACAATGCATGCTATGACCTCATGCATGAAAACAACCATTACTCCATTGTACACATTGCCACATGCAACTATCAAAATGCATAAGAAATGCCTAATCAACTACACATACACATGAATGCATGTATTTAAGCATACGCGATCAATTATTGTAACTAAGCTACAAGACTAATACATGTAATAAAACATACAAGAATGCAACCTAACATACAAGGATGTAATCAAGCCTTCAAAATGATACATGTAAGCGATGAATAACCACATGTAACCAATCATACCCTCATGACAACATGCTTCACACAACGACATCCTCATTCCCATGGCGATATCATTATTACCATGACCAAAACCGTGCAAAAGCAACAAGCATTCAAGGACGACTGAAACATGTACAACTGACATGAATGCATGACAAACACCTTCACCCAAGGAGAGCACAATCACACTCTGATACCAATCTGTAACACCCCCTCCTCCCACATCTACCCAAGCAACCAGCCAACTGGGGTAAACATGTGACGAGAGAGGCCACTATAAGGGATTCAACCTCCTTGGTGACCTTAAGGAAATGGAATCGACGGAACACATCAACCAAACCCATCCACATCGACAACAACATCCTCAGGAGACATGTCAGCCACTCAGACATCTTGTCCTTGGGTCCTACTGATGCTTTAAGCCTTTTAACCTCTGGTCACTCTCATTCTATAGGCATGCAACCGTCCACATACCTCCAATTTCTCTCACAGGCCTATGTGTTAGTGTCCAGGGACTTTTCCCAGTAGACCTGTGTCAACGTTCACAGAATTCAAGGCATTTTTTTAGTCCATAATTCCAGCCACTGCCCGTAACTTGTTACAACCTCGAGAATCCATCAAAGACATGATGATAAGACTAAAAAATCAAAATCAAACTCATGATTAGGCTTGAGCATCCCTAACCGTGACTGATATTTTGTCAAACACTTGACATCAATGCAACCTATAGGTCTAGGATACAAGACATAGCATGAGTGACTGAAAGCACTTATGAAACATAACAAGAAGGATCACCACCTTCTCCATTGAAGTGTTATAGCATCAATTAGGTCTTGCATCCATCATTTTAACAATTACAAGTAAATACATGAAATAACCATGACATGAACTAGTCATACAACCATGCTTATAACCAACATTAAACCATGTAAATATCAAAGGTATGATAGCCATAAAATACACATATAAACAAGTGCAAAAGTAAGAGAACTTAGCTGTCATTAACCATAGGCAAATCCAACTAGGTTTGGGACTTCCACATACCACCCAACCATAGACATGACTGAAACAAATATTTCTTTCAACGAATCACCCCCGTGCCATATTCCAAGCATTAATGTGGGATCTGGTAGAACAACCAACCCAACAAAAACCAAGGGAATCTAGAGGCTAAACCACCTCCACCCTCATTAAACCGTGATCACATCAAAATTGGTGTTCCTATCACAATCGAACCGAACTTGGAATGCCATCCAGAATCCATCACCATCCTTGAGGAATTTTCCATCTCCTTGTCTCTCAAGCTTTACCATAATCCAATATCGTATCACTAGGCCCTAAACCGAGGCCAGTCTCTCAGGCTTTACTATAATCCAAGCCTAGATCACTAGGCCCTAAACTGAGACTCCTTCCTCAATATTTACCGTGTATCCCGCCAAAACCGATCAAGGGATTCCTAGGCCTTTGGGAATGAAAATTGAGACCACCTACACCCCAGATTCTGAAATCCATCCTGCAAACCAAAGCTCAAAGAAAAAATAAACATCCTAACACCATCGTATCTTGAAAAAGGTAAGGCTAGGTTGAAAACCACTGTCATAACTTAGCAAAACCATGCCACCAACAACAAGAGAACCATACACCAACATGCAAAGCCATGCATGTCTAAACCAACTTGGAAATCACACATGCAATATGTTACCTGCAAGTATTCCTGCTGAAGCTGCTTGATCCTGCTTTTCCTTCCTTGATCCTTGCTTTCCTTCCTTCCTCTTTGCTTGATTTTCCTTCCTTGATCGAAAGCTAGAGTGCTCCAAGAAAATTCTAAGTGACCAAGAATGAGAGAGAGAGAATAATGAGAGAGCTCCAAACTTGAATTGAAAAAGGTTAGCAAAATCTTGCCAACTGATCCTCAGAAGCCTTTTTATGAATGAGGCCTCTATTTTCTTCATTTTCCATTATTTTCCTTCAATTCCCCCCTCACATGCAACCTGTGATCTTTCACCTTACCTTTCTCCTATTTTCCTTTATTTTCATAAATAAATGTGCCAAAAATGCCTTAGCCTTAGCCTTTGCCAATTTTCCTTAGCCAAAACACACATACAATGATGCCCACTAGGATATCTTTGCCCAACATTCAACTTGGAATAAGTGTCCCTTAACCGTGGCCTCATTCTGCCTTTATTAACTTTTATTACATGAACTTTTCACCAGGGTTGTTACAAATTGCATATAAAATTTTCAAATCCCACATGCAATTCTAATTTTCTACCGCTAGATTATGGGTTTCTTTGTCTCTGCAATCTTTAATTTCTATTACTGCATACAAGTCATCTCTAAAACTCATAGTGTATATTCTCTTCGGTTCCTCCGAGTTTTTGCTTTTTTTGCAATGGGGAACAAATTCAAAATTTATTAAAATTGATAATGGGTATTGGCAATAGGGCTCAAATTTATGACATCAATATGAATTTTCATATTTATAGTTTTTTGTCTTTGAAGTAAGGTTCGTTTTGATGGAAATCAGAGTGGATGGCAATGCATTCTGAATGGTTTTTGATTTGGCATTTAAGGGTTTACTTCAGTTTGATTCAGAGCTAATTCGTGCATTGATTTTCCAGTCTAGAATGTGTGAAGGCTGACACTTTCTTGGGCTTGATTTGGGAAGGGAAATGTTCATTTAATTATTCTCTTGGCTTGTTGATACATTATTTGGCTCAGTTTAGTAGAATTTAGCTTGGTTTCATCCTTAGTTTGACATTAGAAGCAATGAGAATATTGCCCAAGTCAATTATTGATATCTTCTTCAACAACATGATGGCTTGATTGCCTATCTTAAATTTCCAAGTGCAAATTACCGTAATAAAATTATATTTTTGCAAGTATCCCAGATGTGATGTTCTGGATCGACATGTATTTTTTTCCTCAAAATGAGTTATTTCTAATTTTTCTAATATCTTTGTAACACCTTTTTAAATATTAATGTGAAAACAATTTTGCTTTCTAGTTTGTAATCGATCTTGGCGCTGCTTTAAAACTTTTGACTGTCATTTCTGTGTTGTTAGCTGTGTTATGTAATGTTTGTGAATGCAATGGTAATAAGCCATTTCCTTTATATTGTGTCTGCTTTTTTTTAATTCATTTCTTCTTGTCTAGAGTAGGATTTCTGTTGTTATAGTTTGTTGTCTTTGAAGTAAGGTTCAATATGATGGCACTCAGAGTGGATGAAAATGCATTCTAAATGGATTTTTATTTGGGATTTAAGGGGCTATTGCAGTTTGATTCAAAGTTAATTTGTGCATTGGTTTTCTAGTCTAGAATGTGTCAAGATTAACACTTTCTTGGGCTTGATTTGGGATGGGAAATGTTCATTTAATTATTCTCTTGGCTTGTTGATTCATTAATTGGCTTAGTTTAGTAGAATTTAGTTTGGTTTTCATCCTTATTTTGACGTTAGAAGCAATGAGAATATTTCCCAAGTCAACTATTGATATCTTCTTCAATAGTATGATGGCTTGATTGCCTATCTTAAATTTTCAAGTGTAAATTACCGTAAGAAAAAACATATTTTTGCAAGTACAGGTCCCAGATGTGATGTTCTCGATTGACATGTTTTTTTCTTTCCTTGAAATGAGCTATTTCTAATTGTTGCTAATATCTCTATAACACCTTTTTAAATATTAATGTGAAAACTATTTTAGTTTCTAGTTTGTAATCAGTCTTGGCGCTGCTTTAAAACTTTTGACTGTCGTTTTTGTGTTGTTAGCTGAGTTATGTAGTGTTTGTGAATGCAGTGGTAATAATCCATTTCCTTTATACTGCGTCTGCTTTTTTTTATTCATTTCTTCTTGTTTAGAGCATGATTTTTGTTGTTATAGTTTGTTGTCTTTGAAGTAAGGTTCATTTTGATGGCACTCAAAGTGGATGACAATGCATTTTGAATGGGTTTTAATTTTGGATTTAAGGGGTTAATTTAGTTTGATTCAGAGCTATTTTGTGCATTGGTTTTCCAGTCTAGAATGTGTCAAGACTGACACTTTCTTGGGCTTGATTTGGGATGGGAAATGTTCATTTAATTATTCTCTTGACATGTTGATGCATTATTTGGCTTGTTGATGCTTCACCACACATGCACTCTGTTTGTTTTCTAAGATAACTTATAGTAAATGAGGTTTCATATGAGGTGTGAGGTTAGGTATGTTTATTGTTCACTTTTTTATGGAATTTTCATATTAAAACAAGTTCACTTCAAGATTTCATTATTCACTCGTTTGTTGTTTAATTAACAACTCATTTATAAATGTGTTGTTAATCAATTGGTGTGTAGAAGCATAATAGAAGCTAGCACTATGTCAGAATTCTCCATTATAATAGACTATAGATGTTCCCTCTAAGATTGATTTTGGTTACAATGCCACATACAGTATGAAATAAATCAACCTAGATTGTAAGCCAAAATATTCATGTGACAAGAAAAAGAGAGAATCCATCCAAAATCCACATCATAATATGGTTACAACCAAAAACATCTGACACCCCTATTCTTTATGGCCTTGAGAATCTTCACTGCTAAAACTCCTTGAGTTTCCTGCTTGAGCCAAGTAGGCTGGCCTACCTAAAAAGGGTTGATTAGAATGTGGTTGATTGCTACCTTATGATTGAGTCTAATTTTCCCCTTCCAACCATGGAGGAATTGAGTACCATTACCTCACATTTGCGTTACTAACCCCTGCATTAAGTGTAGGTGTGTGATGAGCATATATATAATTGACACCTCCTCTGGTAGGAATAAGGCAAGTGGGTAAAACCCCATTTTGATAGTGAGGCACTTGAATATTTATGAGGTCTTGGAATAATTGTGTATTATCTACAATATTGTCCAATGTGTTTGACATAATCCTGGATTCATCCGCTGTGCTTGCATCATTGTCAACCATATCGGTCATCCCTTGTTCTTTTTCAAGCATTTGTTTAGCCTTTCTTGCTTCCTTTTCCTGTCTTGCCATTTGTTTTTGTTGATCCTTCTCTTTCCTTGCTTTCTCTCTTTCAAGCTTTTCATCAGCTCGACGTTGTGCTGCAACAATCCTTGTTGCCTTCTTCTCCTTGGCTAGATCCTTCTTTTTTGGTTTTAATTCCTGAATTTCAAATTTATTTTTTTCAAACTCAACTAATAGGTTTATATAGTCTTCTGAGGTGAGTACCTGTGAACTTCGGCCCAAACGAAGACTACCTGATGTTCCTTGCTTTTTTTTCATTGACACTCTCTCTAGTGGTAGCTTTAGGAACCGACCAAGCAACTTCTCCACCCCTCCCTCCTGTATGTCATTTCTTGGCACTTGCCTTTCAGTATCTGAGACAACTAATTGAACTATATTGTTATCTTCATCTGATGCCTCATTATGTGCTTCATCTTCTTCCATTGATCTATTTTCCACAAAAAAAAAAATCATTTTTCAATTATGCTGGTTGTGAAGGCATGTTCATGATTTGTTCATTAGTTATTGAGACACTATGTTCGTTCAAATTAATCATGGCTTCTGCGAGCCATGATGGTGGGGTTACTTGGCTTGGAAATATCCATTGGTCACTGTTTCTTCCTAGTGCAATATCAACAATGCCATTTCAAATACATCTTCATTGTCAACTACATGTTCAACAATATCACTAACAATATCAGAAACAGAAGTTCCATGTGCTTGAGTTGGTAGAATGACCTCCATGTCACTGTCAATTTGTTCATGATTATATTGTGTTTCACATACATGTTCATCATCATCACCATATAAGTGTCCTTGAGAGAGGGAAATCATATTACCAACTGCAACCACAACACCATGTTCATCTACTTCTTCTTGCACTTCAACACCTGTTTGGACATGCCCTTCTTCCTGACTATCCACATGAAACATCTGGCTACAACCAGTATCATGCATAAGAGCATCATAATTCAGTGGCCAGATTTTTGTCCTCCTAAATCCAACCTTGATATTTGATGGCGTCAAAACCCTTTTAAACAATTTACTTGCAAGCTTTGTTAGCTCGAACCTTTTCACCTCAACCCATGGATTCTTTGTCATTCATGCAACATGCTCTAACCTGAAATAGTTCTTGAAAGGGACGAACACACTAACATCAAGAGGTTGCAATATGTGAGTAGTATGAGCAATCAATGTTAATAGTTCGAAGCCCAAATTGTTTGCTTCCTCAATTGTTTGTATAACAATGTGGCTTCCATGTCCATCTAATATCAATAGGTGTCTATTATTATGTGAGACACCACCTGGTACAGATGCAACAAAGTGAAAAATCCAATTAAAAAAAAGTTCTTTAGTCATCCATGCATGGGGATGTGAAGCCATGCATGCACTTGGTTCACAGTTTTGTATATAGTTGTTTAATTTATTTTTACCTTTGAATAGATAAAATCCTGGGATTGAAGCACCAATTACATTGGCACAACATAGAATAGTTATCCACTCCCTGCTCTTAGGCAAATTTTTTGGCATGTTTTGGCTCCCTCTCTTGGCAATTACTCGCATGCCACAATTCCTTCCTGCCTGTAAACCTGTTTTATTATAGTTCCATATATGGTCCGCACCATAAGAATGTTTATCGTATGCGCTAGAAAGAGTGCATAGAATTTACATAAAACTGTAGGGCACAAATTTAATGCCTTGTCTCTATCAAGGCCCTCAGCTATACACAATACAAGGTTTGGGTGCCTTTTTTTAAACCCAACCCACTGTGATTTACCAAGAAACCCATCTTTGAATGGGTTTGCCCTCCCTTGACAAATTTTACCAACTGTGGATGTGAGTTGTATCAACTCTAGCCAATGTCCCAATTGGGCCATCTCCTTACACCACTCAACCACCTCATCCTCCTCCTCTTTAGTCATAATTGTAAGAGGCCCTCTACGTTTTGTATGAGTGTGCCCATTTATCCAATAATGTATTGATGAGGGAGGAATACCATGTTTTTTTGTAGATTCCCAAACTAAATATCCATTAAAATCTATGTCGTCAATTGCAACTAACATTTCTTCTTTTTTCCAACCTCTTATATCACTAATATTTTTAGTTGAACTTTCCCCTTGGACTGTGGTTGATGGTGGCTCTATGGGTGATGGTGTGATAGCATCAACTTCAATTGCATGGTCATCCTCAACAACATTGCTTGGAGCATTATTGTCATTCACATCACTTGTCCCGTCCTCATTTGATGAAGGGCATCATCGCTGGGCACCCCTGGTCACTCTCCTACCACTTCTCCTTATACGAGCAACATAAATAACTCTTGCCATAGATGCAACTACCTGCAGAATTATTGCATGAATTTAGTTAAGAATACTTGAAAATTATGTTTTCATACAAGCCAAAAATATTTCTGCTTTATTATCGACAATTATCAACAAAATCAAATCAACAAAAGGAATTTGTTGTATGTCTTCAAATATATGAATTATTATTGTTTTGATAACTTGTTTTTACACTTAAAATACCATGACTGTATTTGTACTTGGAAAACTAATGCCAGTGTGTTGAAATTGACCTAGAATTGGTTGTATGCCTTCAATTATATCAATATATGTTTTGGATAAAATGTTTTATGCATTATAGGAGGAATTTCAACTAGACAAAGTGATCTTTCTGGTTAATATGTTGATCCGATTTAGTTCCTTTTCATAAACTGTTATTTGACTTAAATTGTTTAACCTCATGTTTGTCAATATTGTTTAGTTTCATGAAAGTCAATATAAGCTCAATAGAAGATCTATAGGGAATGGTTCTGAGTTTGTCAATACTATTTATATTCCTATAGATAACACTCTTCAAACATGAAGGAAGCTCTAGGAGGGATTTCAACTAAAAAAAGTGGCACCTGGTTCCTTTTCTATTTAAGATGTTGATATGGTAGTTACTGTTGTTTGAATTAATTTGTTTAGCCTGATGTTTGTCATTATTGTTATTCATAATCATCACAATCTCTAGAAATGGAGGAATTCGTAGGCTTGCCTTGCTAAAGGAATTTAGCATCTCAATAGAAGCTCTAGACTTGCCTTAGTAATGGTTAGTGATTCTCCTATTGTGGGAATGGTTATGAGTTTGTCAAATTTATTGTGGGAATGGTTATGAGTTTGTCAACTTTATTGTCGGAATGGTTCTAAGTTTGTCAATACTAGTATTCCTATAGATAAGGTGTTGATTTGGTCTAATTACTTTTGTTTGTCATTAAATTGTTTATCTTCATGTTTGTTAATATTGTTATTGCTAATCATCACAACCTCTAGGCATGGAAGAAGTTGTAGACACCCTCCCTTCCACACTGGAAATCGACATGGACTCCACATATTCAACTCTACGACACCTGTCCTTTGTATGCTACCACTTGTCACGACACTGTCACGGTTGGTGTTTGTTATAAAGTTTTGCATTAAGTGAGGGTCTAAAGTTTCTTCCAACCTGTTTTCTTTGGTGTCTTTGCCACCCTGTGTTATCTTGTCTAGGCCCAATGTGTGGGCATTTCACTATTGTGGGAATGTTATGAGTTTGTCAAATTTATTTTGGGAATGGTTCTGAGTTTGTCAACTTTATTGTTGGAATGGTGAATCTGAGTTTGTCAATACTAGTATTCCTATAGATAATATGTTGATCTAGTCTAGTTACTATTGTTTGTCATTAAATTATATAGCCTCATGTTTGTCAATATTGTTATTGTTAGTCATCACAACCTCCAAGCATGGAGGAAGTTGTAGGCTTGCCTTGCTACAAGAATTTAGAAGCGAAATAAAATCTCTAGGCTTGCCTTAGTAATGGTTAGTGATTCTCCTATTGTGGGAATGGTTATGAGTTTTTCAAATTTACTATGGGAATGGTTATGAGTTTGTCAATACTCTTATTCCTATAGATAAAACTCTTCAGGCATGAAGGAAGCTCTAGGAGGAATTTCAACTAAAAAAAGTGATGCCTGGTTCCTTTTTTGGTTAAGATGTTGATCTGGTATAGTTACTATTGTTTGAATTAAATTAAATCCTTAAATCTTGAAAACTATAAAGTCTCCATTTAAAGTCTCACAAGGTTAGAGACACTCATAGACATCCTAGGTTTGGATTGGGAAGACATGGTAATTTTGCAAGTTGTTTGGCTGCTGAGGGTAGTCTTAGTTGTGTTCTTGGACCTAGTTATAAAGTGCACTGCCTTACTATTGTTTGAATTAAATTAAATCCTTAAATCTTGAAAACTATAAAGCCTCCATTTAAAGTGTGACAAGGTTGGAGACGCTCACAGACATCCTAGGTTTGGATTGGGAAGACATGGTAATTTTGCAAGTTGTTTGGCTACTGAGGGTAGCCTTAGCTGTGTTCTGGGACCTAGTTATAAAGTGCACTGCCTAGAAAAAAGGTTTTTGTTGTAATCTAGTTAATTTTGTTATACAGTGGCCCTTTATATGTATTTGGAGGACTAGAGTCATAGGCCCGCAATATGATTAAGATATAATTTGTTACAAGGTTCAAATATATCAAATTTAAATTCTATTATATTTAATATATCAAATTTAAAGTCTACGGTTATGCCAAAGGTCTGTGATGTTATGTAGATGTTCAAACTTACAAAGAATTGAGTTGATCCCTCATATAATTTCCTAGATGATTTAGTGAAACCCAACTACACTCATATGTATCAAAAAACCCTTGCAGACAGATATATGGGTGTGAGAAAAATTATTACCAAAATTTTTACTTCCAATCTATGAATAGATGGTAGCCAAAAGGAATTACTAAGGAAATTTGCGAAAAAATTTCACTCCCATTAGAATTGATCTCTCATCAATGGGTTGTAAGAAAAGGCATAATGGTCAGTTCAATATTTTGATGTTAATTTTCTTGTTGATGTTTTTGAAGAGCATCATAGTGACAAACTTATTGTACTTTATTTCCATTTGAAGATGTCACATTTGATGAAGGGAAGGATAATGTGGGTTTAAGCAAATCTGAAAGACAGATGAAGTACCTTGAGCATTTGAATGTTAATTATGTAAGTAGGTTATAGAGAAACATAGTGAGTATGATAATGTTACAATGGAAAACAATTGAAAAACAATTGATAGAGATTTCCTTTTCAAATGCAACGGAGAGAAATGACAAAGATCACTGCATGTTCTAAAAATGATGATGATCTTCATCTTCTTCACTAGAAATTTAATCTAAATTTAATCTAAATTGGTTTCATGTCTCAACAAATATGACAAGTACTGGAAGAAAGGGAAGCATAAAGGAGTTTCTATGTCTATTTTTTCCATTCCAAGTTTGTCACTGATAGCGAGTTGAGCATATCTGAGAGGTTGTCGAGGTCCGCTTGCCATAACAATGGATCCTGATTTACTGTTTCATCTTCTATATCACATCCTTCTGATGCTCCTTGTTGCTATGACAATATTGCTCTAGTTTGCTATTTTTTGCATTTTTTAACATATGTATTTGATTTGGTATATGGGATTATCTATCACACGTTAATTTTTGGATGCCATGACACATATTTTCTTTGCATGGTCAGTTTGTTGTCTCTCTGGACTATCCATTTTCTCTCAGATGCATGTACTGGTATTTTACATAATATAAAAAAGCCAACCTTTTTTCTTCTGAAAAAAGGAACTGTTGTCATTTATCGCTAAATTCTTTGCCACTGTTTATTTCCGCATGTCATCAATTAATGCTAAAGCCTAGACAACCTCTTGAAAAAAAATTGTGGAGTCTCCTTGTTAATTCAGGCGGTCATCTTGTTGTTCTTGAATTGTAGCTAGGAGGCTCATTTTCCAATTAATTATGATTGAGGAACTAGTTTTTATGACATTGTTTTGGCTTTGGGATGAATGTGTAGAACTTTAGATGAAGTCCTTCCCGCTTGGAATTTGTACTATTGACATGATTTATGTTCAACTATAAATGAGTTTTGTTCTTTTTCATCTGTAGCTAGCCATACCAGCCTATACTCTTTCATCTGTAGCTAGCCATACTAGCCAATACTCTGCATTATTGTTGTGTCATATTTTTCAGTCAATTTGAGAATGGTTCAGAATATAGAAAAATAGAAAATATATATATTTTCATGAAAATAAAACTGTAAGAAAATTGAATTAAAAACTGTGAGAGATGAAAATAAAATTGTAATAAAACTTTGTTGTAATCGAAATAACTAACCTAAATATATTGTGAAATGTTCTGTGATGGTTTGTCTCCAGGGCTGGTGAATAGTTTGAATGTTAAACATGCAACTTCAACAATGGTTGAACTTCTTTTATAATTTTTTCTCTTGAATTTAATTGGTGGCAAGGATGGATATGGATTGTAATGGCTTCATTTTGAATGTGTGATCTGTATTGATTTGGATGTGATCCAATGGCTGGGAATTTGTTTTTTGTTGATCCATGTGCTTTGATATGTTTTAATGGGAAATAGAATGCGTTGGGTGTCATTTATTGAATTTATTGGGTTGGGTGTCATTCATTGTACACAATGGGTTGAAATGTTGAATAACACAACAATTATGGGTGACATACATTAACTTAGTTGAATTGAGGCTTCTGTGATCCATATCAAGTTTATGAGAGATTTTTCGGTGTAAATCACATGATATTTCATTTGTCGACGCGTTTCGAACCAACCAGTGTGGTTCATCGTTAGGACAAGTTGAAGAATTAGATCTAGCTATGCATATTAAATAGTCAGAGCAGAACAACCAATGGCTATATTTCTTGACCAGGTAACGGCTATATTGACTAACGGCTGAATTTGACCAGGAAAATGGCTAGTTGGACAGGATTAGGGGTATAATCTCTATTTAATTAAATAAATTCAATTGATTATTAAATTGATAGATAGTTATATTCTTAGTAAAGGGACCATTTTATAAAGTCATAATTATAAATAAATAAATTAATTTAAATTAATAGTTAGTTATAAAAGTTACCACATATATAAATAATAGAGTAATTAATAGTTAGTTATAAAAGTTATTAATTATATAAATATTAGAGTAATATATAACTAGTTAGTTATATTCTTATTAAAATATAAGTTAAAGGGACTATCTTATAAACTTATATTTATAAATATATATTAAAATAAATTAATTTAAAATTAATAGTTAGTTAAAATTAATAATTTACGTTATTAAATATATAAATTTAGAGTAATTAAAGGGTTTAGACGAATATTTTAATGTTTAAAATTAATCGTTTATTTACGGGTTAAGATCAGTATATTATCATAGATTAATTACAAGATTATTCTTCTTTTTAAAAATTATTAAAATTAATAGCATAACGTGCTATTAAAATACCTCAAACTACCACACCTCAAAGAACAGAGGCCACAGGATACGGGAAACGAGGGGAAATCAAGCTAAACCTAGGGCGGGGCAGAAAGGAAGAAAATGACTAGGAAGAGATGGCTGGGACCCAGAAACTATTGATCTTCCAACCATCCTCTCTATTGAGATTGTTCAACCTTCTTTCAATCTCAAGGGCTTCCCTAAATTTCCGGTGATGGAATTGCGAAACTCTAGCAATAACATTAGCCTCCTCGATACAGACATGATGATTAGTTTTCTCCACATGCTCTGCTAAAGTAGAAGACTTGGTTCTCCTATGCTTAAGGTCATCTGCGTGCTCACGAATCCTTTGATTAATGGAGCGACCAGTCTCAGTAATACATTAAATTTTATTATGTGCAGGTATGGATATGCATTTGGGATACATAGCTTTATTTCTGATCAGTGAGGGTTGAAGTGACTGCTACTTTGTACTTAATAGACCATTTTGGAAGGATTTATGGTTTTATCTATTTTCTAGTTAGGATAATATGATTTGTACTCTTAATACTTAAGCGACTATTTATGGACAGTTGTGGGCCTAGTCAATGTTTTGGGAAATTTTGGACATAAATTAAAATATATTTGCACTTAATGTTATTTGTTTTTGTTTAAATATTGGTTGCACATCTCTCAATTTTTGGTCTCTTGGTGGGACCAGTGCTATAACAATTCGAATTCAAGCTTCTGTGATCCATATCACAATGTATAAAGAATTCAAGCTTCTGTGATCCATATCATAATGTATAAAGATTTTTTCGGAAGAAGTCACATTGAAGATTTGGGTCGACGTATTTCAAACCAACAAGTGTGATTCATCTTCAGGACACGATGATGAAACAGATTCAGGAAGAGGGTTAAATAGGGAGATAGGTCAATCTAACAGATAGAAGAAAACGACTATGTTTGACTCTGGGAGGGAGAGGGGACTATATCTGATTAGGGTTAATCATATTCAATTCTTTTTAATTTATATATATATAATATATATATAACTAAAGATTAAGACTGATATGAAGATTATATATATAGTATATATAATATATAATATACATAATATATATATACATAAAATAAATAATCATTATTGATAAAACTAATACTCATACTATAATAATATTAATTAAATTATAAATATATATAATAACTAGTATATATATTATATAAACACTATATGTTAAAAACTAATAATAAAGTAATCACAATGTTACTAACCATTTATATTAATATTAGAATTACTACTATTTGTATATTATATTTTAACAGCGATATCCGTGATTAGGGTTTTAATAATATTCAATTCTTTTTATTTTATTTTATATTATATATATAACCATACATTAGATCTTATTTTTTATTGATGATCTCTTAAGTACGTAAAATTAAAATGAATAAAATTATTTCTTTGTTAGTGAGGAACTGTTGAAAATAGCAACAAGAAATGCTAAATATAGAAGTGATAAATTTAGCACTACTATAAATAGCATTTCGGGTTACCTTCCTATTTTAGTTAGTCCCTAAACTAAAATAGGGAAGTAAAAATTCGAATTTGATCTTAGCAGCTGTTTGTAAATTAATTAATTAATTCATTTTGAGTTAATTAGTTGTAGAAAATCAAACATGAAGTCTATGTGGGGACATGCAACAGTTTCTCCAATGATTGAGGAATTTATCCATCAGTTAAAGAGATAAGGATGAGTTGTAATATTGAGTTGTAATTAGTTGGCTTAGTTAACTGAGTCAAATCTAGTTAGATTAGTTCAAATAGTTTGTTGAACTAATTGTGAGTTTAGTTAGTTAATGCATGCATGCATGTAACTGCTGCACTTCATATAACTGAATAGTCTCTCATAAATAACTCATGCATGTCAGTTCAGACAGAGACCCAGTTGAGATAAGATAATGGGACAATGTACTATCAGTTGCAGGAATATTCCATTGTGGATATCTCTTGCATGTATACGGAATTCATTCCTTAGATATTGCGCAATTACTTCTTCAGTTTAGTGAGTGTGTGATGAGGCTAATCACACAGGTGGCATCATTGGACCCCAAGAAAAACTGTGCAAGGAAATAGGAGGCTTGGAGGGCTGAGGGAAG
>APFE031758714.1:942-17104 GCA_000404065.3 Pinus taeda | reverse complement strand
AGGCCCCACCACAGGCGCCGCCACTGCGTGCCACGAAGAACGATGCCACCATGAACATGCACCATCAGTCGGGTGAGGATAAAACGCGGCGGAGCCACTTAACATTGCCGGCGCCGAATGAAACTCCCAAAGCGCTTCCCAAACCGAGCCATATCGGGGAGGTTGCAAATGGGACACGTGGACCGGCAGAGCCTCGCAATTGGTTGGGCCAGGTACTCAGAAGTGCGTCAGCAGCGGGGAATGCGCTCGAGTTGCCCATACACAGTCAGTGTGCCACATTGGCCGATGTCCTACTTATTTTTACACACTGCAAAATTAGTCATCAAATTAGACTTAATGGCAATTATTAATTATTACTGGTTTTTATTCATTAATGCACTTTGACTTACTACTACGAAAATCATAAATTATTAATTGGTGGGTATAAGAGGAAGGTTTTCACTTTGGCTAGATTCTTTATCTTGAACTATTAAATTTATTTCTTAGGTAAAAAAACAAATTTTTAACTGAAAAAAACAATTTTAAAATATATTTTAAATCCAACTCCCATATCTACAAAATAATAATAATAATTTATTATATTATTATATTATCTTTTTAAATAGTATGACCATTAAATACCACACCTTATAATAATACACTAGTAAGAAGTTGCATAACGATTAGCAAAATAATTTCTGACGTGTTTCCTATTCAAAATAACTAGGCATGCTCTTTGATATTCCATATTTTTTATTTATAGGTACTTTTTATTAACTTTCTATACAAATATTAATTAATTTGGTTATTTTATAATATATTATAACGTTACAAAATATAATAATTTTAGTACACTATAAAGAATATAAGTTTATTATATATATTTATAATGTAATATAAATATTTATATAAAATAATTGGTTATAAATAAAATTTCATAAATCTGGAATAGTAATATATAGGTTTAATTCTTCGATGGGGTGATTGGATGGTGGTACAAGTGGCACTAGAGCGGTTTTTGGGATTTGTTTTGGCTTCACGCGCTTCATAACTTCACACTCATTAAACTCAGTGTATTCAATACACAGGTACGTGGGAGGCTCCTACCGTGTTTATAATTATACGCTGGTCGCAGAGGAAGTTTAGTGTGAAAGCTTGGGAGATGAGTTTTGGTATGCAGGGAGTGTGGGTATGTATCTATGGTGGCTCCTTACGACTTCAACCTTGGCTGAGAGGCGTTGTGCGGGATCAAGGCCCTGTGGTGTGGTCTGGGGTTCATCACCTGCCTTTCCCTTGGGACGCGAGGACGCGAATAGGGGCGGAGCTAAGCCGCCACCAAGCTCTGGGCCGTCGCTGGTTCGAGCAAAAGGAATTTGTCTCTGTAGGCCTTTTTGCCTACATGTGGGATAAGGAGTGTGAGTCTTTTTGTCACTCCATATGGTGGTTAGTCCAGAACTCTACCCATCTGGTGGTGCTTGGGCGGAAATTAGTGGATTCTTAGTGGCCGCTCTTTCGAATTTCTTGATGTAATGCTACCCTTGTGGTGATTAGTGCATCTACTATGTGCAACTATGGATTGAATTGCGCCTGGGGTGCCTGCGACAAAAGAGGTGAAGGCCATCCAGTGTGGATCGCAACTTGTTTGTCTTGTTCCTGTCAAAGGGTGGTGAGCGGTGTGTCAGTTAAGGAGTTTGAACCTCCCAGTTTTGTAGGGTGTTTTGCACATAACCTCGCCCATCTGGTGGTGCTCGGGTGTGAATTTGTGGGATCCGTTTGGATATCCTCTGGATTTGTGTGGTGTAAAGTTGACCTCGATGTGGCTGGGGCGCATATTGTGTGCCTTTATGGGTTGAAGTGCGTTTGGGGTGGTTGCGGCTGAGGGAGTGCAGGCCACCCGGTGTGGTTAGCGGATTGTTTATCCCAACCTTACAGGAGGGTGGTGACCAGTTTGGTGCAGCAGTCTCCTCGGTGGTGGTTCAGTGACCCAGGTATTGATTATTGTTATTGTAGGTGTCCTTGTTTTTAGGGAGCCTTCCCCTTCTTTCTACTTAATTTGCCTCTTCTCTCAATGCCCCATCAATGGGGTTGACCCCGCCGCGAGGGAGGGCAACAGTAGCCGAAGAGGTGTCCTAAGCCTAGACATAGTGCATCCTCAGCCAATTCTAGTAGCCGGAATACTGGGGAAACAAAGATTGTATCTCAAGTTTGTTCACATGGCCAAGTGGTAGCTCTGGTCACCATGGAATCTCTTGCAGTGCAGCTTCGCCAAATCCAAATCAATATGGATATCCTTCAAATTCACATGTATGAAGACAAGAACGAGATTATGACCTATTTTCAAGACATCCAATATAGCCAGAATGAGATATTGGAGCACTTGGATAGTCTCTGACACCAACATCATCATACGAACTACCACTGCGCAGCCAGAGAGCTAGGGTGGAGTATATTGACTTCCATATCCATGACCACATTTGGTTTCTTCGTTGCTCCTCCTGTACTTCCTCCTCACTCGCCGCCTTGATATGCAACTATCAAGTATGGTTTTCTTTTTGTTTATGTCAGTTATGTAGGCTTGAACGCCCTTCAGAAATAATGTATGTTAGTTGTCCTTTTTGGTATGTCCCAGCCCCCACTCTTAAAAAGTCTCGTCAGAATAGGAGAGCAGAGGTTCTCATAGTGATCTTTATAAGCTGTATTTTATTGAAAATCGAATAAAAGCATTTTTGACCGACAAAAAAACATATAAATTTAATAAACAAAGCTTTTAAATGAACTTAGTAAAAATTGAGACTAATCAATATTGAATATTCTTGAACATTAATATTGTAATCCAAGTAATCTTGAGCATTAATATTATAGTACTCTAAATACAAAGTTTCTATATCTAAAAACTTTATAGATGGTAAATCTAGTAAAACTTAATAAATAAAAAAATCAGTAAAACAAAACTAAGAAATAATGCTACCAATTCTACACATTTTAAAATTTATATTCATTAATAACTAACCATAGCTCATTTAAATAAATAAAAAATTAATATCCATTTTACAAGCATTGTTTTATCAAATTAATGAAGATTTTTTTTTTTTTTTAAATCACATTCATTCATTCATAAACAATCAACAACTTATAAACCATTAACAACCTTAATTAAATAGGATCAAAGCGAACTCTCAAGGAATGGGAAAGGATTTAACCCATGATTATGATTAAGACCAATAAACAATCAACCACTTATAAACCATTAACAACCTTAATTAGATGGGATCAAAGCGAACTGTCAAGGAATGTGAAAGGGTTTAACCCATGATTATAATTAAGACCGTGGATATTTTATCAAATACATATATATGTATAATATGGTTTTTTTTAACTTACATATTAATTTGATTGTTTTTAAAATTAAGTAAAAATAATTATGAACATATTAGATATCATTTATTGTTTTGGATTTAATTGTGTTGCGTAAGTCATTTATTTATAACTATTTTATAAGAAGTGGTAGTATAACTATTTTATAAGAAGTGGTAGTAAATGACTCATTTTTCATAAAATTTTTTTTTTAATTACACTTTCCAATTTTAATAGCCTCGCACAGTACAGCTCCGCGTTTAATAGTTAAACTTTTCTTATAGGAAAGTGATAATTTTTTTCGGTAATTATCCACTCGGATAGTTTGGCATTGTGATGGCTGAGATGCTATCCTATTTAAGAAATTTCTATTCGTTTTAAAATAATAATAATAAAAATATATAAAAAATAAATAGAAAATAATTAGGTTTAATTGGTTGAATAGTTAATGTTGTTATACATATAAAAATAATAATTTATTTTTGATAATTATGCACCGCACAAAATGGATTGATCGTTGAGATGAAGATGATTTTTATTTCAAGAATAGTAGAGCAAACTAATCATATTTAAAAAAAAAGTATGAGGTAGTAAGTTGAAGAAGATTGGTAATTTTAAAATTAAAGCGAATTTTTAATTAATTTATTTAATTTAAAAGTATATATTTTAATTTTTATAAAAAAATTCGGGTAATCAACATATAGAAAACCTTCATATAGAAAACCTTTGACAAATTTTCTATATGTGATACGTAGAAATTTTCTTATAACTATGATGGATCACAGAAGCCAATTCCTATCTTTAATTTTGTAATAAATCTAATAAATTGAATTATTATTAAATACATAAAGTTTAATTTGTATTAAATTAAATTATTAATATTTTTATTTAAAAATTTTATCTTTATTAAATTATAATAATTTAAATTAATTTAATTTATTAATTTATATTAAAATTAATTAAATTTAAATATTTAATAATGATAATAAATTTAAATTAATATTATTATAGTCGTGATAATTTTATAATATAAGAGTTTTGTGTTGTTATTTGTTTCTAGCTTACTATTTAGAAAGTCAAATTAAATATAGAATATAATTGCTTACTAGTTATTTTCTAAAAATAAACTGAAGGGTGAAGCACAAAAATATAAAAGATAAGTCTTGTTTTTGCAGTGGGAAAACAATTAGAAGGTATAACAAATCATTGACCAGAGTTTGTAGCTACATTGACAGGATTGATAAGGTTCTTGTCTACTAAGGTATGGGGTTATCCCATAAGTGAGAAAACTAGCCAAGAAAACAACTTTATGGGCCACAGTTCTAAACATTTTAAATAAAGCAATAAATAAAAGGGATAGGAGGATAGGGAGGTATTCAAGTCTATGGGATGATCTTCATCCATACAGTGCGGCATTGTTATCAGGCTTGGAGGCAAGCCCATTTTTAGGTGGGCAAGATGGCCCTCGACATCCAATAACAACAACGTCAATTCATCATGTTTGTGCATTGCATTATCCTGTGCATCCCTTCTGTCCACCAATACTTTTCCTAGAAGAGTATTTAGGTGCCAATACAAATCCAAAGTGTATAGATAGTGGTTTTTCTTTCCCCTGTTGTTCTTGATGTTAGGAATCCAGTCAGCAAGAACATCTAAAAAGGTCTCTGAATCTAGAATTCCCTAATGTTTGTGACAAACCTCATCCTCTACGATGTTAATATCTAATTAAATCTTGGGGGGGGAATTGGGCTTGAAAGTGATGCACAAAAGCCTTAGTGTGGAATTGAGCCCTCGACCCACTTACACCCCCTCAACCTCCATCATATCGATGACTATGAGCATGTTGTGTGTCATGGCTAGCGATGGAAGGAAGAGACGCACTAGGCTAAGAAGCCCCAAGGCTAAGGGATGGACAAAATACATACAAAAAAAGAGACTGTGATCTTTTGGGAGGAATGAAGTGAGTTTGTAGTATCTAGGGATTGCCCCTTACCTACAACAAGATCAAAACACGCGTGAGAGGAAATCCAGGGTGAAGAGACCAGGTGGAGGCAAGAATGACTTTAATACGAGATGACATGCAAAGTGGCAGACATCACTTCCAAGGCAGAAGTTAATAAACTCTCAGTTTGATTGACATGTTGGAGGTTATTGTTGCTCAGAGCTAAGGTGACCTTTTTGTCTACCATGTCATTTCTTGCAATGGACACCCCCATCGAGGAAATTCTAATATAATTTAATATAAATTTTAAAATATAATAAAAAATATAATTTAAGTTAAATATCAATTAGATTTAATTTGCTAAAAATAATAATGAATTATGTAAATGATAACTAATTACCTTAATAGGTGTGTCTATTTTGGAATAAGCCTTCCAAATTTTTAATTTGATTATCAATAATGATGAGGCTAGGGATTTAATCTCCACCCACAAATATTCTTACTAGTAGTCACAAATCAAAGGTTAAGATTTATCTCAAAAGTAGTTATGCCCTTTGATTAATTAAAAAAATGTTTTTTTTTTCTTCATTGGACTAATTCTATTAAGCAAAAATATGGTACAAGATGATACAATCAAGAGAGACAGAAAACCTGCAACCGGAAATGATAGGACTATCAACCTCAGTTCCAGAGAAGGAAAGAAACAAGCAAGAAGCTACAACATATGATTGGAAGCAACAAGACTGACTTCTACCCAGTTTGGGCAGAAGCCTCAACACGAAGCTTTTTCCCTTTCCGATTTTTAACTTTGACCCAGCCATCTTGGGGTGAATGAGCCATAACAACTTGAAGATTGGGTTCTCCATTAGGGGGCCTCCTTTTTTGAATCAGAGGAGGAGGTCAAATGGACACATTTCTGGGTGGTTTTCTGGGCAGCCGCTGAATCGGAGGACTGCGCTGGACCATCGGTGGAAGGGACCATGGAATGACGGGTAGGATCCAATTCTGCATCGCTACCTTCATCATCAGAGCTAGAGTAATCAGAATCCACGACTGGAGGTGGA
The DNA here is from genome assembly GCA_000404065.3 of Pinus taeda. NCBI lineage: Eukaryota > Viridiplantae > Streptophyta > Pinopsida > Pinales > Pinaceae > Pinus > Pinus taeda. Next base: position 10,765 of record APFE031758714.1, on the reverse strand, counting down.
GAGCAGGGAGCCCATCGTTTGGACTTGGGCTTGGAGAGGTTATCCTTATTCTTTTTTGTCGGGAGAGATGGGCAGGTGTTCTGCAAATTCCCTGATTGGTGGCAGTGGCGACAACGGAATGCAGTGTTTTCATAATCCAGTGTCTGGGTCCAGAAAAAGTCTTTTATCTTGAGATTGATTTGGTCTGGAAGTCCTTTGCTCAAAACTAATTTCGCACATATTCTGGCATATGTGTAGAGACCTTTAATTTCCCGCCAGTAATCTCCCATAATGAAGCTGCCCAAGGTGTTGCCTATAGCTCTATAGACTGCATCATGCCATAAGTGAGCCGGTAAGTTTGGAAGCCTGATCCATACAGGTGTCCTGGTAATGACTACAGTTTCTGGATCGAAATCTGGGAACCAAGGAGTCAAGAAGAGCCCTACAGTTCCCATGAACCAAGGGCCTTCTTCTAAAGCCTTTCCATAATGCTTATTGTCCTCAAAAAGAACAATGAAGTATCCTTTTGAACAGAAACTGACCTTACAATGATGAGTCCAGTTTGCATGGATCCATGCATAGAGATCCTGAGATCGTGGCCACAGTCCGTTAAATCTGCAAATAATGGCTCTTTCTGCAAAATCTTGAAGTTGGATTGTAGGACCATCATGGGTGATTTCAACAGGGGGAACTTCCTCTATCTTGTCAACCAAAAAAGGCTTAGGTTTAAGGGCTTTTGGGGATTTGGGGTTCTCAGAGTGTACTGCATCTTTGTAAGAGAATGGAGGAGTTGAGGATGACTGCCCCGCTGCACCTCCTCTCAAACGAAGGGTTAACACCAAAGAGCTGTTACTAGTAATGCTGTAAGAAGAGAGGGGAAGAAGGTCCTCGAGTTGTTTACCTTGAAAGAGAAGTCTCTGAAGGCCTGAAGGGATCCCAATCCGCCGTTCTAAATCCAGTTTGAGATCCAGCACCAGATCTGAAGAACTGACCCATTGCAGGATGCTTTTGCCTATAGGTTGAGAAATTTAGATCTGAAAGGAATAAAAGAAGTGCCTAGACATAGTACTAGGGCCTCTTGTGCGTCTGAGGGGCCAAGGAAACGTCCAAGAGTTTTTCCCCACTTCGAATGATTCTTTGACTGGATCTGGTAAAGTTGTCATCGTTGAACCAGGCCTCACCAGATCTATGATGGTTGTCCCTTTATCCCATAGTAGATGCTTCTCAGTCAGTTCCGCATCTTTCCCCTCGGCCAGAACCGAGTAGGACAAAATAGCCACAGATCTGCTAAATAGGCCTTGGGGCTAGATCCCTTCCATCCTGGGCTCAGATTTATTTTTTGCCGCCCATTTCCCTATCTCGGGGCATATGTGCTGGGTTATGGCCATCTTCGGCCCTCCCTCGAACCCTTCTCTGTTGCAAACAGGTTCTATTCTGTTCACAGATTTGAGATCTTGGAATGGCCAAAAACTGAGAACCCTAACCACGCCGAACGTAGCACTAGCCGTGGGATGAGATCGGCTCGCCCTCCTGCATGATGACCTCGTTCTGGATCCGAGAACCTCCCCTCCTTGGATTGTAGAGCGTCGGCGGCATAGAAACCATTTCCTGAAACCCTTTGCCTTGTCGCCATCGCCAGTCCTCCGTTTTCCTCTAGTATATGTGAATATTAATTCACATTAAAAATTAATTTAAAAAATGTTATATGAACATGTATTATGGTTTTTTCGAGCATGTTGTATTTAGTAAGACATGGTATTGGCCCAAGTATCTCCATGGTAAAGTGGGGTGAAATCTCATTGTTAAGAATTTTGTTACATTTTTATAAAATGTATATATGTTTAACTCATATATTAAAATATTTTTAATTAATGATAGTAATTAAAAAAAAAGTTTAATTTATAAAAATATAGTTAATTTATAATTTTTTAAAATTTGACAATATAGTAAGTATCATGAGATAAGTGTTTGACGTGAATAATATTTACCAACTATCTAATTTATATATTTAAGTTAACGAAACCTAATTAAATATAAACAGATATTTTATTATATTTATAATTCACATTCCATTTTTAACTCGAAAAACATAATTAGTTAATTGGTAATCAAAATGGAAGGAACACCTTTTAAAAAGAGGCCATAATCCAAAATACTATTAGATAGTGACATTTAAAACTATGCATGTGAACACATTAAGGGTTTCGTTTAAAAAAATAATCCTTAAATACATTTTTTTCTGGTAACAACCCTAACTTACACTTCATATATGTGTAGATACACTAATTGTCATATGTTAAAGTGCATGGCATACACTTGTAGTAAGCCATATTCGATGGTGTGCTCTTTGTACATGATCATAAATGTGTGGCATTCTCACCCATGTTTGGTGGTTTATTTTATGTAAGTTGAGATTTTACAATGCCCTTTACCATTTTATGAATGTAATATATTTGTAACACTTTTCACCCCTTTCAGGGTTAGGGTTGAATTTTCATTAGATATTTTCAAATTTAACATTATTATTTACACATATAGTTATGGTTATGATTTTATGAATGTTATTATTGTCTCTACATATGGATTTACTATCAACTATGCTGTATCATTGATCATGTATTAAATCTATTGGGTTAACATTATCTACTACAATAAGTGTTTATGGTTATGTTGTATTTTATTTGCTCATTGCGTTTTTCATTGCAAGTTCTAGAATTAATATGAGCTATGGCTCTTGAACTAAAAGAGATGTTTAGGGGTATAACATTTGAACATGATCTGGGGTGGGAATAAGCTTCATTAAAGTTATAAATTCCTTTGATATATGGAATAATGGGCTCTACATTTTCTCCTAGGGCTATAATCAACAAATACACATATACTACGACCCTTCACCACATCTACTCTCTTTCTTATATTTTCCACTTTCCACATTTTTTTTATCAAAATAAGGAAATTCCACTTATTGAATCTAGGGTTAAGGTTAAAGCAACCAGCATAACATTCCAAGTAGTGAATTAATTGATTCATAGTAGGATATGTAGAGAACTCCTTTGTAAATGACATTAGAGAAACTACAATAAATTCTTTCATATAAATTAAATTGAGAAGAAGTCTCAACGATTTTACAATCTTTGTCGACCAGTGGGGTATGATGGAAGTCGGCCTGTGGATGAATCATGGGATTTGGGACTTTTGTAATTTCTTTTCCCTTAGGAGGCATTTTTTCAAACGAATTGCAGACTGATAATGATGGAAATAGGCCCGAAACAAAGTGATCACAGTCAAAACAATATAACTGTAAAATAAGCAAGTGGACCTAGATGTCAGTTTCCTGGACAGGAAAAATAATTGCTTAATGTCGGACAATGGTCGAGCTACAGGGAAGAAACCTTCAATGGTCAGTTTGGTTACAAAAATGGATTGTGTAACTGTTTTCGTGAATTAACAGGGTATATATTGGAAAAATTGGAGCGAGGTGGCAATGAACGGTTAAATTTTGCATTAATTATCCAACATGATTAATTAACTGGTCTTTGAATCATAAATTCGCGGGAGCGGAATTGAATGGATAATGGATAGGTGATAGTTGATTGGACGATAGGTATGAGATGGAGTGTGACGTGGACCGGCGGTAAACAATCGCTTATATACCACGTTCGGGACTAAGGTGAGGCGGTAAGTAGTTTCGGGATTTTAAGTCCCAAAACACTAAAACGTGGAAAAGGTTTTTTATGACGACGGTTTAGGAAACTACCCATTTCGGATCCCCTCCCCCCCGCCAAAAAAGTTCGGATGGTGAATGAGGGCCGAGAAGGGACGTGGGCCATCAAAGCTTGTGCGAGTATGCGACATGAAAGGTAAGGTGGGGGGTGTTTAACACATGAGGCGGAAGTTATGGTGGGGTCACAACTTTGAGGGAGGATGTGACAGTTATGGGTTATGGCAAATAAATGAATAAATGGATACATTTATGAAATAACATGGATGCTTTTAAAATTTACAGTTAATTAAAACCCATTATTGAATGCATAGCTTTCCAATGTTACAACTTAGTATAAAATCAATTTGATGCTTCAATTACATTTCACATGTCTACCTACCCTTTAACTCCTAACATTTTCATTTATTTATCTGAGTGCATTTAAACTAGCAACTCAATATTTCCTTTTTATGACTAATCTACCTCTATCCCTTATTTCCTCCGTTAGCTCAGATTAAATTGTTGAGCCAATTTTATTTTCTACCTATTTACAATCAAATTTAAATCAAATCCAATCATGATTAAACTATATAATTGGATCAAATAAACTAGTGTGGCATCTAAACAAACTGCACACAACTATTATTTGCAAAACTGAACTAGACTAAGAGTAGTGACATTTAGATTTGCAACACTTTTAGAGTTTTTTGTTTTTTGCTTTTCTTTCTAACCTAACATTTTGTTTTTGCCTTCATTTTTAGGGCATCTATTCTAACATTTTATTTGATATGGACTTGTTTATTAAAAATCCCTAACATTTTTTAAATCAATATTCTTTTTGTCCATATCCTATCTTAACATTTTTTGAAATATATTTTCATTTTTTGACTAATTGATTCTAACATTGCTTAATACAACTTAATTTTGTATATGTACTTTCTTTAAATGATATCAAAATTTCGCTTCTAAAATGTTACATGAGAATATAGAACTTCAACTCCAATATGGAGAATGGATTCCTTTACATAATGACTTTCCATTGAGAGAGCATTGAATTACTCGCCCTATCAGGAAACATACCCCTAAACATAATGGCATTCAAGCCTAATGTAAAGAGAATTTCAATTGAAAAATAAATGCAAGCCATGGAATTCAATCTACCTAAAAGTATTCAATACTATTTATCGTAATGGGTGAAATTAGTGAATGTGACATATTTGTTCCAACCCAATGCTTTCAATAAGAAATAAAATGCTATAAATAAATAATTTAAACAAATTTTTGTGTCCATATAATAAACATTTCATATATAATAAATTATTTTGTTCTTTGACAACGAAACTAGTGGGTCAATACAAACCATAGTAGCAGTATTTTTTTGTCGGCGTTTCAAATCTATAACAAGACTCGTCATCAGGACAAATCCACAAAGAAGAGCAAAAGGTAGAAGGGATTTGTCCTAACGATGAGTCTTGTTATAGACTTGAAATGTCAACACAAAAATATGGCTAAAAAAGGTTAAAAATTTATATGACATAGGACAAGAGGCACTCATACCACCTACTTTACTTAACAAACATTTGAAAATTCCAACACAATATTAAACATTGCCTTTGGGGTTTTGGCTAATTTGAATTAGATTATCTAATTTTAAAAAATATGAACAAAAAAGGTGAAACTTTCACTCGACCAAAAAACCACCCATACCATATATGAGATGACTTGAGAAAAATGTAATAGGTTCAAACTTGGGAAAAATAAAGTGTGTATAATTTGTACCCTTTTATAACCTTTAACAATCAAATCACAACACATAAAAACACTCTTTATCTTATAAATAAAAAAATCTCATATACCACTTCAAGGTCTAATTTAGACATTAAAATTAAATTATTATTTTAATAATATCAATTAATACCACATAATACAATACCCGTTAAAATAAACAAATATATTTATTAATAATATTTTTATATTTAATGTTATTTCCGGAACACACGTGGTGAGGTCTTGGGAACAATTAGGTTCCACACCTATAAGGCAAGGTCCTTATCATTATTGTAGCAATGGACAACGATACTAAACCAAACATTCATAATTATTATATTGCGTTCAAAAAACATTCCTTAATGATTGCGGAGATTGCCTTGAGTGGACATAAGTTTCAAGCTTATGATTTTATAGGCCTTTATAAATTGAGTTGAGATACAATCTAAATAGATTTAGCGGAGAAAAGAAACTTCAAAATTATCATCACTCGGAAGATAGTTAAATATTTAGATTATTATTTGCAGATTCAAAATTATTAAAAATTAAAGTTATACCATTTTTAATTTCATACACTCTCAAAATATATTTCAGCTATGTTAATTTAATATACCATTTTTAAGTTCATACAATCTCAAATATATTTTTAATGGGTTACTTAACATAAAAAAATATTAATAATATTTATATATATTTAATTATTTTCAAAATTACTTCCCATTTCGTATATAAAAAGTTAAATCAAGATCACTAGATTTTGAATGAAAAATCAGCTATAAAATTGGTAAAAAAAAAAGTTTTTAATAACCTAAATAATTATAAAATTAAATTTCTAAAAATAAATATAATTCAATTTATAAAATAAAATATAAAATAATTGAAAGAAATTTAATTATATTTAATGAGAGAATGAGAATTATTTATACGACTTGAGTATGTTAGTAAAGAAACTGCTTAAAAACGAATCAGGAAGCATTGGCAAGGGTGAAAACCTGCAATGCGCTTGTTCTGTTAAAACCTCTTGTAATTCCCAACTAAATCCATAGAGGCCCGTAGTTCCGTCTCCGGCAGGGGTGTTGACATGCGAATTCGGAGAAAAAGAAGAAAGCGTGCCAGTGACGGTTCAATTCTCGCTGTTGCTGGCAGCTGCAGGGGAAATGGAAGAGGATTTCATGGTGTACTAGCAACAGGGGGAATGGAAGAGGATTTTATGGGGTAAGGGTTCTGCGGCCTCGTTTTCTTGTTTTTCCGGCCGCTCGGAAATATTTGGTATAGGATTTTAGGAGTTTACAATATTTATTTGAAGTAAAAGTTTTACATAGAAGTAAAAACAAATTGTAAAGAGACTTCAAGGTAAATATAGTAAAAAAAACAAAAATATCACTCAGCTTGGAGTTAGTTTTGAAGTTATTTTTTTCTTTTTCTTTTTGGTTACTTCTACTCGCCCTATTTATTTGAAGATATGTGGTAGGGGTTTTACATAAAGGTAGAAACAAACTGTAAGGAGGCATAAAGGTAAACATAGTAAAAAGAAACAAAAGTATCACTTCTTTTTTTTTTGGTTACTTCTGCCCGCCCATTCCGTGAAAGAATAACCACTGCTCGCTGAAGAATTGCGTGATAAGCTGCTATTGAGTCATTTTCAGACTCTACAAAGTTGATTCATAAGCTTGCTTTATCACTCCCAACAAAACAATAGTAGTGTCTCTTTCTGTGCTAAGTGCTAAACTTTTATTCACCTTACTCTCCTTGCTCTCTTCATCTGAAGAGAGCATTTCCTCTTCTGTGATCTGAAGTTGAGGATTCCTCTTTCTCCATAAGGATTGGGTTGCATGGATTCAAACCTTAGTCTTCTGTGTTACTAGCTTTTGAGTATATGAGTTCTGTAAATGTCTTGAGGTGATCACAAAAAGTTTTGCTCTCATAGTCCAGGGGTTGGATTAAGTGGAAATTACCTAATTTTAGGTTGATTTTGTCTGGAAAGCCTTCACTGGTGTCAAGTTCTACACAGATTGTATAAATTCCATTTTTGCCTAGCATAATATACGTGGCTAAGAAGCGACCTAGGGTGTATGCTTGTAAACACCTAATCACGCCATAGATGAGTAGTCAAGTTTGGAAGCCTAACCCAAATGGGAATCGTTGTCATTATTGTTGTAGAGAGATCAAAATTTGGAAACGGATTATGGGAATTTTTGTCAATACTCTCGTAGAGGGATCAAAATTTAAAAACAAATTATGAAAACCCCCTTTCCCAAAATCATGGACCTTTAGATAAAACACTATAGTAATCTTCCTAACAAAAAACACAACTATGAATAAGCCTTTAAACACAACTATAAATAAGCCACAAGCGAAGTTAAGACTCATTTTTAACACGTAATCAACTCTCACTGCAAGCGTTTTTTCTGTGTTCGATTGAGATAAATTCTTACAATTTTTTTTGGTAGAGATTTCAAGTTTACACGACAGTGCCAATGGTGAAAGGTTTTATAAACATCACTCTTCAAACGAATGGCGATATTGGAGATATAATTCTGATGGTCATAAGGAGGGTAATAGAAAAGGATTGCAAACAAATGTGTTATGAATTAGTGCTGAGAAACCAGCTATAAAATTGGTATACCAGATTGGAGTGTTAAAGTAATATGAATTTTAAAATTTAATGAATATTGGTAATTAAATATATATTTTTTTTTTTATTTTATATTATATATAATATATATATATATATATATATATTAAATTTAAAATTAACTTTAATTAAATTAACATTCTCCCGGATATCATTTAACATTAGAGTGAAGCCAAGGTCGTTATGTAAAGATTAGTCTCCTACAGTATAGGTGTCATGCAACTGGCACTGAAGTATACTAGGAGATCTAATATATTTGGAAAGTGGATATATATATATATATACAAAGGTGCTTTTTGCTATGAAAGGCAGTAGATCCAACTGGCACTGAAGTACACTAAGAAATATAATATATTTGGAAGAGTGGATTTATATATATATACACTATACAAAGGTGCTTATTGCTATGAAAGGCAGTAGAATTATTTCCATTGATATGGTTATGGACTTCTCTGAAACTCTGTTCTGAAACTCTGTTGGTGGTTAGAGCGAACAAACAGTTATGAATTTAAAATTATTTAAATTCAAGAACATAATATTTAATGTATCAGAAGCCCACTGCTTTTTTAATTTTATTATATTGTGATCTTTTTATTTTTTTCACATTTATGTATGGAATGTAGTTTTGAAATTTGACTTGTGATATCTATAATAACTATAAATAATTTTATGATGAATGATATATATTTAGTAATTTTATTTATGGAGTTGTTTATTTAGTTAGATTTTATTTAATAATATTTAAATATAATAACATAAAAAGTTGGAGGTTGAGAAATATATGAAAGGAAAAAAATATTATGTACAAATTATATTTCGGATAAATCACATAATAGTTTTCAAGGTCAACATGTTTCAAACCACATATTGTGGTTTATCATCATCTTTGTCTTGATGAGGAACCACAATAAGTGGTTCGAAAACCTTGAAAACTATTTTGTGATTTCTCCGAAAGATAATTTGTATAAATTATGAATCACAGAAGCCTACCTCTTGAGAACATAATATTATGTATTTTAAATTAACCCATAGAGTTAGTTCAATTGGTTGAGTCTTAGTCCTTAAAACACTTTTGTTATTGAAAGGTCATATGTATGTATTAAAAATCAACCAAGAAGGTTAACTCAATTGTCTGAGTCCCTGTCATTAAAACACCTTTTATAATTGAAAAGTAGTAGGTTCAATTCTCTCGACATCCTCGAAATTAGGCTTTGTGGGCTTTGTGGTTGACCTCACAGAAAATGATCTCTTTCAATAGATAAAAAAATAAATAAATAAATATTGAAAAAAATATTATTGATCTAGAATATTAGACTTTTTTCAAATTTATCTACATCATCAGTCTATAATATATTTTCGCTTAACTCTATTAAACCTATTTCATCATCACTCTACACTCATAGACAACGTTATTAAACCTATTTCTATCATTTAATATTTTTCACTTAACCCTACACTCGTAAACAATGGTATTAAACCCATTTCATATTTTACTCACTAAAATGCTAAAGTTTAACACTCTCACTTACGTTTTTTTTTTTCATATAACACGCCTGCCAGGTCTCGCCCGAAAGGGCACACACCAGCCCAGCCGACCGAACCCAACTCTCGAAGCTTCACCCAAAGTTGATTGAACATAAGCTTACCTCTCGGGTTACTAAGCAAGTAACATTGTTTTGTTCTAACACAATCATGTGAAATCCACAGTTCCCACCTTTGACATGGCGGGCAGTGTCGGG
>APFE031758713.1:0-14280 GCA_000404065.3 Pinus taeda | reverse complement strand
TTAAAAGAATGATTATTATTATTATTATTTTCCATGTAAACATAATTGGGAAATGGAATTTTTTTCGCGCACAAGATATTCTTCTTATCGCTATCTAATTTTTTTAAATAAAATAATTTCATTAAAAAAATACGTGGCAAGAGGCTGAATTTTTTTGTTTTTTTTAATATTAAAAAGATTTCATTGAAAGAACGAATCTTTACTACCTAGCGCGAAAGCTCAGTGCTGCATGCTTGAATTTGCACGTTGAATTTGAACGAAACCCTATTGCGATTAAATGGTAACACCACTTCACTTTACCAACCACATTGCCGAAATTAATGCAGCCTGAAACAGGCTTCAAACAACTAGTTCCAAGTAACAAGACGCAGACAGACAACTGTGATGTTGACCTAACTCTGAAGAAATGTAAGAGAACAGAGGTAGAATAACCCTTTGTGCCAACCATTATCAATTCAGTTATGCGATATTGTCTCTCGGTCAATCTGCGTTGAAACCCTAAATTCCATTAATATGTTGCATATTCCTCATTACTCTTCGTATTAGAATTAATGATGTTGCAAGAATTCTAATGAGAACCAGAACCAGCTTGCACCCAGTAGTAGAGAAAACAACCGACGCCCTCCGGCGGCGCCAGCAGCTTTCAGAGACCAGAATTGGAGAGAGGGTTTGGCTGCCAGAGATATTGAAGGCGGAACAGCGAAAATGGAGGACGAATACCAAGTATCGGATGATCTCACACAAGAGAATGAAAATCCACAGGAAGTTAGGGGAGACAACATCTGGCCTGTTAGATCCGTGCCTCCAATAAGTGTTGCGCTGCCTGCTCAATCCGCCTGGCTTGGTGCGCCACAGACTGGCGCATCCTCCACGGAAAACTCCAACGGCGAAAACCGAGGTACAGAAGCTCATCATAGATTTTTCCTTTTTTGGCCATTTTTTCTATCTTAGATTTTCTGTTATAAATGCTTTGGCGTAATATTGATGTCTGATTATCAATATATTAATAAATTTTAGAAGTTGGAGTTGGTGATGAGATTTGTTTTTAGTGAGAACCATGTAAATAGATTTTAAGTACCAAAATTTCAAATATCAGAATGGTAATAAATTTGCTTTCAGCTGTACTCATACTTACTATTATAGATTTTTTTTTCCATATATTGCATTCCTCCAGAAGAATTAGCTGTATCAGTTTGTCAGAGGTTTCTGTTTCACTGATTATTTGGTAAACTTTTCAAGCACTGTCAGACAATTTAGATTTAGGCCTAGAGTTATAAATCTGGAGAATCTTTTAACTATTGCAGACGGAGTTGTCTATAATGCGACTTTTTGGAGATTCCGGTGACGGAATCCGGCAGAAGAAATGAGGTTAAATCTTGATTTTTAACAGTTAAAATGGTTTTTTAACTGCATATTTGGATTCAGCGGCCCTGAAAAACCCCTGGGAGCCATTGATTGTGCAAAAACTAGCTATCAAACTTGGGATTCCAATGAATTGCTGCCGGATTTTGACCAGAAAAATCCGCCGAAAAAACTTTCAAAAAGTCGCGTTATAGACTACTGCATTGCGGACAGTATTCTAAAAGTCATTTTCTGCAATATTAATACCTTTTCTGCGCTTAGCATTTCGCCGATGGCAACTGTAACTTTCTGATCCAATGGAATTTAATGGGATCCTTAAGTGATGGCAGATTTCTCGAATATTTGGAATCCTACGGAAATAAGCGTGGTCAACTTTTTGACCGCGCCCGATGTCCTCTGATTCCAAAATATGCCCTTTGATTCCAAAATATAAATATGCGGGGAATCTGCAATCAACTTACCCTCACTAATTTAACTAGTTCTAATTTTACTGTGTCCTTGGCAGATTCTATAAATGTGCCGAAAGTCTTGTGGATTGTCCAGTTCATTTTGCTCACGATCGCCCTTCCATTAAATATCTGATAATTCTTAAGTCCTTACACATGCGCCATAATTCTGAAATCCTTACAATTCTGAAATCCTTACAAATGCTCGATTAGATTAGTTTAATCGATAATGTGTTTTACATGATTTTTCTCTTGCAGATAAACAAAAGCGACCCGAGGATCGACCACCCTACAGGTGCAGGTTTTGTCAGCAGACCTTTTCCAAATCACAAGCGCTCGGAGGACACATGAACCGCCATCGCCAGGGTAAAACGTTGCTCTTATCAATGATATTTTTGCAGTTGAATTTACCAAAGAATTCAAATGTTTTTAGCCAATGTAGGTGGATGCATGGATTTCTGAAGATTAAGAATGCATGGAATCCAAAAGATTAAGAGTAATATGTGCATGCATGAGGCTCTCATTCTAAAGATGTCTCTTTCAATCAAGATGCATCACATGTCTCTTTCGATCAAGATTCATTGCATGTCTCTTTCAATCAGATTCATCTTAATCTGGAAGTGTATATTTACAAAATCATGTATATTTCTTTCACAATGAGTGCGCAGAAAGACACGTTGAGAAGTATGATCATGCAATCGACTTTGTACATGCACATCCAAAAGGAGCCCCGTACTCACCGAACTTGTAAGGCATCTGTTTCCAATTCGTTCTTTCTTAAATATTTTACATCAATCTGATAGAATATCTTTTTTTTTCATGGAAACGGGCAGCTACAACGTCGGTCCTCCATCTCAAATACAACCTCAATTTGCTGGAACTCCAACGGTTGGTCCCTGGCCAGGTCCTCCTGTACTTACATCTCAGTTTTCAGGTGTTCAGCCCCAACAAGGAGCCTTTAATCATACCCAACATCCATTCAGGTCCAATCTGGGGCACCCACAAGGCAATTCATATGCAGACTCGAATGCTCTTAATATCGGGAATCGGCAACTCCATACAAACATCTTGAATATACAAAGCAATTCTCCGGGGTGGAACGGACCAGATATGGTGCCAACGACAGGCGATGACAGGAACCAGGACTCTCAACCTCGTCAGCAGCCGCCTCAGGTAGTTCTGCGTTCGGATGGCTTTGGCGCAAACATGCAAAGAAACTATCCTTTATTCGGACCAGGTACGTTGTCGTCCGCATCACCACCTGTCGCTGTCAGAGAAGGGGATCAATTCAGTCCCAGCTTTCAATCCCCACGACATGATAATCTAAGAATCGGTACTTCAGATCAATCAGGCGGCCTTCTCTCAAATTCAGCAGCCCACCAGATTGAACATTCTTCATCTCTCAATTTCACTTTGCCGCCTTTTACATCTCAGCATTCCGCTAACCAGCAGGAACCTTTATATTCCCACGTCTTAGCAATGCAGGATTTCCAGAACATGCAACTTCCGACTTACCTTTCTATCCAGAATCCAACACCCCCAACAGTACATGAAGACTCTAGGTTGCCTAATGTTTCTGGTATTCTGACAGGCTTAACACCGCATTATGATCCAAACTCGGGCGTTGGATCAACCCTGCAAAGGAACTATCCTTATTCATTCGGACATGGCATGCCATCATCGTTATCATCACCTGTTGATGTCACACAAGGGCGATTCAATCCCATCATTCAACGCCAGAATCCAACGCCCACAATCAATTCACCAGTGAACGAAGACTCGAGGCTGGCTAATGTTTCTGCTACTTTCAGAGGCTTAACACAGCCTTTTCAATTTCAGGCGGCAACAAGAATCAACTCCCAGGAGGATATAAATTTAGTTGCAGGTGAAAGTCATAGCGACAATGCCATGCTTAATTCAGATTTGCCATTAATTTCCAATCCCTACATGTACGGAAGCACCAGCGGCAGAGATTGAAAGAAATGGAATCACCTACTGAAGCCGCTGTTCTCTTTCTGACAGTCGTTCTCCTGTTTAATTCTTGATTTGTTCATGCCATTACACCGTGGAAAACCTGCTGTGCTGTAAAAAAAACATCCAGGTATTCCGGTTCTCCGTTTTATCAAAATACTATTTTACAAAATACTGCTATTGAAATCATACTTACCACATTCGAATTCGAATTCGAATCGATTCGATTCGATTCGATAAACAAAAAAATTCGACCTTATAAAATTCTACTTTATAAAATTCAATAGAGGAAAAATTGGACATTATACATCTTACAAATATTTATGGATTTTTTTTTTAGTTTTTATAAGTCTTATCCATTGTATACTGAATTTTGCTATTTTATAATTTTTTGTAATATAGTTATTGTTTTTCTATTTTTTTTTATAAAAGTTGTCTATTTGGAAGTTTACCATTTTATATCTTTTATAATAATGAATTTTCCCATTTTATAATCTTTTGTAATATAGAAGTTACTGTTTTTCTATTATTTTTGTATAAAAATTGAGGATTTGGAAGCTTACTATTTTATATATTTTATAATTTTTTATAATATTGATTTATCGTTTTTATTTTTTTATAAGAGTTATTCATTTAACACGAAATAGAAATTAGATTTTTTCTTTTTATAAAAAAGGTATCAATTTGCAACCAATTCATTATTTCATAATTCTTGTTAAAATAGAAGTTATATTTCTTTTAGTTGCAATTATATAGAAATTACTAACTCATCTCTCAATATGTATATTTATATTATTTAATGTCAATGATAATATTGATTTATTTTTAATTAAATTAATTATTTAATAAAAAAATTAGATTTTTGTATTAGCAATTTATTTTCTATTATACCATATTATGTGGTAGAATAATTTGTAAATAATGTATAATAAAATATCAAAATCAAGCTAAAATTAAAATAATCAAATTTCTAACCAAATTTCTAATAATATTTAATATTTAATAGAAAAATTTAATAAAAAATATTTTTTATAATATAAGAATTATTAATTTTTATTTTTATTTTTATGTTTATAAAAATTATTGTTTATTTTTTTCCAATTTTCTGATTAATTCTCACATAAAAAAATACTCGAAAAGCTAAAAAAAAATATCACTAAAGCTAAAAAAAAATAGCTGCATTATTTTTGTAAAATTTCAATTCTCAACTTTCCCTGCTTTATTTTATAAAAGGTAATTGGAAAACTTGATTTATTCTTTTGTGATTTTATTTAGCAGTGATTTGTCAGTGTTCCTATCAATGGTTACACAGAGCCTACACAGCCACACTCTTCGTCAAGTCAGCAGGAATAGCACAGTCGACACACTCTTCATCAAGTTAGCGGGAGCAGCACAGCGGACACCGGAAATAAACTGATAGAAATCTTTGAACAAAATCTTTCACCGCTGACCTCTACCGAATTGGACACTGACCAATTATTCGTCGTACCGAACCGTATCAACGAATTTCCGAATTCTTTTTGACGGTACGGCCGAACTTGGTAACTATGATTGAAATATCAATTGATGTATCATTTTATGTGAAGTTCAAAATATCATTATCTTTATTGCCTTCAATGCAATTGCATAACAATTTTTATTTTTTTTGTCACAGCTAAATATTCCACATCTCATAATACTTCAAGTTGTCAAGTTCGATTATTTGATGAGAATAATGTGGATCCAAATATGGGGAGTTCATTGATTCTTTTTCCATTTGATTTACCAGGCCCACCTCTCTCGTTTGATCATCGAAACCCTGGTTGTTTCCACCATTTGCACCAAATTCATTCAGTGAGCACCCTACCTCAACCCATAACATTTCAGTTTCACACTCTAGAGTGATGCCCCCTATTGTTAAATCAGTCAGATTGTATTGCTCCTCGCACTCTATACCTTGCTCATTTATAACATCCAACATGCCTCAATCCACTGCCTCAGAACTACACAACTATTACACACTTCCAATCAACAATTTACCTACAGTTGCTCCATCTACAGAGGAGGGACAATCTAGTCACATGCCTTCAAACTTTGTGGTAAGAAAATTTGGTTGACGAAAATGTTATAACTTTCATGAATGAAATTTTGTATGAATGAAAATCTCTATTTATATTTTAAGTGAACCTATATTGCTAATTTATTTTGTAATGGATTAACCAAAAGCATTTGACAACATTCTTCTCAATTTGTTTTATAGGAAATAGTAGGTGAAAGAGAAATCAAAGTGTTCGCAATCAATGGCAAGATGACAAATATTCGAGCTCATAAGTATTCATGGATAAAATATGGGCATAACCCTATAAAGGGCTCTCCTGATCCAAGAACATCTTGCGTGCATGATGGGTTGAACATGTCTCTCGATATGTACAACATTTTGTAAATTCAATTTTGTATGGTTATCGTATTGAGATATTGAAATCTTTTTGTTGAACTCAAAGCATATAAAATCTCCGTGTAAATGTTGGTTGAACTCTCACAAACTCCAGAAAATGGTTATTTGCATTTTTGCTACTATAGGCTTGATACATCCTTTTTGGATAACAATATAGTGTATTGTACATAAACGCAGAATTGGAACTCTTATATATCAGGCTGTCTCATTACTGTAGATTTGATTTTGGCATGCTACTTTAATACAAAATGAATTTCAGTGAAAATTGGTTAAAATTATTGACATGGTCAAAGTCAGTCCTTTGGTGTCTGGAAATGATTGAAAATTTTGGAGTTGGAACCCATCTATGCATACTTAATGATATTTCCTTCAATTCCAATGTGTCATGACTCATGAAGGAAGGATGGACCTGTATATAGCAATCCCATAGGGCTGAAGGAGTGGACAACCCATGCACTCTAAGGCTAAATTCCTGGTACCAATGAAGATGTTCCTCATTTAACTTGGCTTGTAACATTCCTTAAACCTCGACAAGCAGGGGATGCAATTCAGATTTTCCAGATCAGTTGAACCCAATAAGCAAGGATCTGTTGCTATCTTTGTGCTTTCTCTTTAAACAATGCCTGCTGTGTTCTCATCCATTCTTTCAAAGTTTTGATGTTAGAGATTATGGATTGGTATAGAGTTGAAATCCACAACTTGTTTCTGCAAAAGTATTTTTTCTTGGTTTTCATTCCAGAAACTAGTTTTTTGAGATATACTACCTATGGGGTGAGCCTATTGTTTCCAGTTTTGAGAAATTTCATCTTTCACACCAGATTTTTAATTTGGCATAATTTAGTATGAAAAGTCCAATTTTGTGGCCATATCAAGGGGATTGTAAATTGGACCTTGATTGCTGTTACAATTTGTGAGCTTCATACTATGCACTATGCAGCTTAATGTTAAGACAAAACTAGCGACTAATTAACATCTCTTAACCTTGCAGATTCATATAACATGTTACTTTATTAAATTATACCTAAAGTTACATTATTATTTAATACTTCCGTGTAATAAAAACATGATAAATATAGCCGGAGTGGTCCTAACAGTTAAGAACATGTGATTCTCTCCACAAAGGTCATATGTTCAATTCCAAACAGGGGTAAAATATGTACATGTGTCCAAGCCATAGTTTGTGTGGTAGTGGCAAGGTATAAGCATTCCCATTCTCGCTTATAGGGTAGTAAATGAACAAATTATATTTATTACGCAGACCCCAATGCTAGTAAATGAACAAATTATATTTATTACGCAGACCCCAATGCTGAAAATTTTCTGGAGAAAAATAAAAACATGATATGAACATTACACTAACATTCAAGAATCTCATGAGGCCACAAAAAAACACCCCTTACAATGTGTAGAACTACAACACCCACAGATCAATAGAGATCCTCATCAAATATCCAAGATTATTTCCATGCACATTCCAGACCCATGTAAATACACAAAAACAAATTCTCCATTCCTTTCTCAAACAGTAAATCAAACTTTCTTAATAAAAGAGTTTTATATTTTAATTCCCTCAATACAAATACTATGCATGGAAATAATATTACTTAGTCAATATATATTTTTTATTCTTCTTTATAAATAATATTGTGATTACTTCCTATAAAAGAGTTTAGTGATTATGATTAGTAACTATGCAAATTATAAAAATAAAAAGTCCAAATAAAAGTAATTTTAAAAATCAAATTTATTATTCTTTAATTACTTTTGCTTTTGTTTAAGGTTAATGGTTGTAACTATTTATACCAATAGGACTCTAGATCCAAAAATAATTGAAATAACCATCTTAAGTATTGTTCCTTCCTCTACTGTCATAAATGAATGTGGACAAGCCCAAAAGTAGCATCAAATTAGGTCAAAATCAACACCTTTCCTCTGTTGTTAAGTTATCCCTGCTGTTGGTTATAACTCCCATCACAAGCACGCCTAATTTCTTGTTGTAGATACTATGTTTGGGCTTCAAACGAGTGCCCCATAACCTGATATATCTCCACAGAAGAACACTCGAACTTCTGAACATAGCCCACAACCACATACTTTTACTGCAATGCCCTATCTTATGGAAATCTTCCCTGCAAACAATGGGAAACATGTAGGAACATGGCACAAATATCCATGATTGAAGTGGCCACAAATCAGCTTTGATTTTCCTTGAAAGATATTATCATGAAAGGTACTTCGAGCTTTCACATCCTTGGTAGAATTAATGAAGGAACTTCCTTACATTTATTTTTAATATGCCCTTACTCAATACAGGTGTGGAAAGAAGTTGAACATCAGACCTCACCTCAGTATTTGTGGGATAAATTGATCCTGAAAGATTTCTTTCAAGAGCACTTTAATAGAAGAGAGTTGAAGGAAAATATAACACTTCCATACTTGATTACTTGTGGAATCTGGTCAGTGAGGAATGCCAGGTTTTTTGTGGATGTCTAAGTGCCCACTTTCAAAGTTTTATTACAAGTGATTTCATTGTTTTCTTCTTATAAGCCTAGTATACAACCAAAACCCAATCATATGATTTTGAACAAGGATTATGGATGGGGCTTATTTGATGGGGCTTGCCAGGGACCAGAAAACTTCTGTAGTCTGTGTAATGTGTTATTTACTACTAAGGATAAAAAATTCACTAGTAAGGCATATATGGTTATTGGTATTAAAAATAAAACTGAATTTAGAACATTATTTTTCCTATTACAATGAGCTACAAAGAAAAATATATTGCAACTATAGGTTTTTGGGGGCTCTGATATGGCTATCAAAAGGATGAACAATCACATCCAGGTCCACAGTTTGAGCGTTTCAGAGTTGGGAATACATTTGGAGGATACCTCTGGTCATTATCAGATAATTAGTTTTACTTATATTTAAAGAATTGAACAGTTTTGCCAATTCACTAAGGAAGTTTTGCATTTGGCTTAGAATTTTCTTGTTTTAGATGAATTTACTGAGGGGCATCTAGTTTCCTCAAGGTCTTGTTACATTTTAGACTTCTGATCTTATTTGGATGGTGACCACTGATGATGACATATTTTGATATAGAACTCAATTAGATATTCAATTTTTTGGAACAGCTTATGTAAAGGAAACTGATTAGTCTGAGTTTCAACGAGTCTCTAGTCTTCACAAAAAATCTGAGCTCTTTAGTAGGAAACTAATCACATGATTGAGGTTAAAATCTAAGCTTATATACTTTCCATTGTCTGATTACTCTGACAAGTGCAAAGACTTCTTTATTTCTGGTGAAATCCTTGAGATCACATCACTACAATGCAAGCATAATGAGGTATGTAGAAAATTATTTATGACCAGAGTAGTCCAGTGAATCACTGGTAATGGATTTCCATCATTGTTTTTCTTCTATAAAGGAAATTTGAACCTGTTTGAATGATGAAATAACATAAGATAAACCAATATTAACTAATATTTGAAAACACCTTCAGCTTTTTATAGATTGATCATGCATTGTATTGGACATAAATTGACTATAATTGAAAAGAATGGATGGATTTTTGTCAACTGCAGAAATTGACAAAAATCCCACAACTATCTCATCTACCCATTGATCATTGTAATACCCAAGCAGTCAGGTTACCATAGAAATTACTTCTTTAGACATTTCTTAGAAGATTGAGACTGGGTATGGGGGATTGTTCCGGGGTAATACAACATTTTCAGGGAGGAAATATTCGAATATTTGTGCTCTCTGAGGGTAAGTTAGATTTTTGTATAATTCCATTAATACATCGACTGAGAAAGGATGATTGGAGGTTTGGTATTCAAGTTGCAAAGACCGATAAATACTTTCAGGGTAAATGGAGAAGATGATTTTGTTATTTTGGGAAATAACAACTTTTTGGCTTGGTAGGTATTGGAGATGGCACCAAGTGGAGAATCAAGGGAAAAATTGAGTTTGGGGAAAAATAAACTAAGGGAGAAGGGATTCCTAACTGTTTATATCATCAATTTTTTCGAGGAAATTTATCTTTTCCAAGTTGTGAAGTTTGTAAAGGTCAAATTCACAATGGGTCTCAACAATTTTATACTAGGTGTCGGTTAGAGGGTACTTATCTAAATCAAAGATAGGGGGAATCATGGCATTTTCCTCTAGAACTTTCCCCTTTTCGTTGTGTGTCGCATCTTGGAAATGTAACAATAGGAAGGCGGAAAAAAGTATCATAGAATGATTGATCGAAAGAAATCTAAATAACAAGCTAACCCTTGTGAAATTTGGTCGACTTCACAAAGGAAAAATTGTTGTAGAATGTTGATAGTTGGTGGAATCTTGATCTTCGATCTCCAGAATCAATGGTGTGGTGAAAGAAGTGAATTGTAGGCTTCCACGAGTTTTTATAGCAGTTGGATAGGTTTCATAAATGGTGTGGTGAAAGGAGTGAATTACAGGCTTCCTCGAGTTTTTATAGCAGTTGAATAGGTTTCATAAAAAAAAAATTAATGTTATGGAGAGAGAGAAATTTATTGAGAAAATAGATAAACATGAGGAGCTTTAAAGGGAACAACATTTATTATTGGATTTGGCAGTAAATATTTGAACATTGAACGACTAGTCAACATGGAGGGGGTGACATGACAGGAAAGATGGCAAGAGTGGAGTGGCAGATGAGAAGATAGGCAACAGCACTGCAGGTGGAGGCAATGGATAGTTGGCGAGAGATAATGGTATTTCGAGTGGGTGGCAGGTGCATGTGGTAAGTGGTTTCGGGAGGGGGGCCCTTGAAATTCTCCAAGATCTGCCATGTCACTCCAAGTGGTTTGGGTGAAAACCATTCCCCCCCCTCCCCAACCTTTTGTTAACCGTTGGGAGTGCGGAGGGGGGCATTATCCCTTCGCTGTAGATATTGATGGGAATAATCTAAGTCGTCAGTTTGAACATCCCACTTAACCACAAATGGCAAATGAATTTTTTTGTATTATTTCATACACACACACACACACCCCTTCTATCCCTCTCTCCTTTTCCTCAAGCAAAAATTGTAATTTTAATTTAAAAGTTTGAATATTACATTTTGTAATTACAATAGAGTACATTAAAAATTTGTTTTTCTTAATAGCTATCCATCAAAAAATAATACAAAAAGTGGGCCTATAAGGCCTCTTTCAGTTCAACATTACCATTTAATAACATAACAGAAAAAAAATAAAAACTTTAAGAAGATAGGCTCATTTCATCTAGAATAGAAGATCTAGCATGAGTTTCATAAATAATAGTGAGTACAAAGATGGGTCCTGAAACCTGTGCATATTCCACCTATAGGCCTTCTATGAAGTTCCTATGGTAGAACTCATAAAATGTTTCGTCTACCTACTTTGAGATCTTCCATAAGCCAAATTCCAACTACGCACTTGTTTTGGAAAGGTAATCAACAATGGTATTCCTCTCCTTGAAAATATGATAGCAAGAAATATGACCAAAACTTATCTTCAACTGTAAGACCTCCTCTAGGATGGTAACGATTTTGTGCATGTGACATCTGGATACTTCATTAAACCAATCATCCTTTTTTTAGGCATTTGACATTAGGTGAAAACCCAAATATTTGATTCAATCAAATATATTTTAATGGAAAGGACACATATTTTTTTCATTTATAAACTCGTTCCTATCTAGAACAATTTTAGACAAAGTTGATTTCTAAATATTAATCATCATAGATGTATCATTCTGAAACATTGACAAAGATGCTTCCATAGATATTAAATCCCTTTTCTACCGATCAATGAACAACAAAATTTCATTGATAAACAAAACATGTGCAATGGTTAAATCACCTACCACTATAGATAAATTGGAGAAAAATTCAATTGACCAACCATCAGGACTTGAACTTTCATCCCATAGAAAATTATGAAAGACTTTTTACAGTTCTTCATCTAGAACTAATTCAATGAGAGATTGGTTGGAATTATTATCTTATAATTTGGCTATGTGATTGGCCATGTTTGTCACCTCAGCTAAAGAAGCCTCCTGCAGAGCCTCAAAAACAGAGATTAAAATATTAATTCCTAACCTAGTTAGGGCTTCAAAATTTGAGGCCTCACCTCCATTCAAATGTGTTAAAGCCCAAAAATAGTGTTGATTACCCAATGACCCTTTCCAAGAAATTGGGAAAATATTGAGTTTTCATCCCCGTACTTTAGCCAAACAACTTTTCTTTCTAACCTCTAGGACTACTTCTTTTTCTCCAAACTTGTATTCCTAGTAACTTCTAGTTGAATAATTTTTTTTTTTAGCTTCTACCAACACATATCCCTCCCCATTCAGATCTTCTAATTACTCCAAGTCTTACTCCACCTTGTGCAAGGCCTCCTTGTTCTTTTAAATTTTGTCTTTAGACCATTCGACAATTGCCCTATTGAGTCTCTTGAGATTATACAAGAATTGAGATGAGAGAAAACCTTCCCTTCCAATATTGTAGGGGATTGAGTGCTCCACCAAAATATTATGGAAAGATTAATCCTTGATCCAAACCACATTGAATTTAAATGGGGATCTTGACTTTTTTTATTCCCCTTTTACACAGGACAAGATGCTCCTAGGGATCCATGCAAGTGCCATCCAAAATACTGGCGTAGCCTCAAGTATCGATTTAATAAGAACGAGTCTACCTGCCCTGGAAAAATATCTGTGACTCCAGATGGACAGCCTTTTTTCTAGTTTGGTAACAAACCAGACCCAATTTGCAATTCTCTGGCTGATAGGCTTTATCCAAAATCCCAAGTATTTGAGACCCCTATCTAGTGGATGGATACAGTAAGGAAAAAGTTGATGAGCAAGATGGGACTCTTGGATGGATGTTCAAGCAAAGGTAATGGTGGATTTTGATTAGTTGGCTAACATCCCAGTAGCTGACGAGAAAAGTGAGAGAATTTTGGAGAAAGTACGAGAGTCCCGAATACTACCATCAAGAAAAATGAGAACATCATCCACAAATAGTAGGTGGGTGAGAAAGCAAGCATCAGAGATCTTAAGGCCACAGAGATCACCATCCCTCTTAGCCGAAGCAATGAAGCGACTAAGTCCATCCATGACAATCAAAAAATAGGAGGGGTGAGAGAGGGCAGCCTTGTCTAAGCCCCCTCTCTGAGTGAAAGAAATGAGAAGCAGAGCCATTAATGAGGACACTCAAAGTAGGGGAGGTGATGTAGGCCATAATCCAAGTGATGAAGTTATGAGGAAAGCCCAAATAGATAAGGAGCATCTTAATGTGAAGCCAGCTGACACGATCAAAGGATTTTACCAAATCTATCTTGAGAATAATTCCCTTATGATGTCTAGTCCAGATTGAATGTATAGCTTCTTGGGCCGAGCCAATGGCTTCATGAATCTGACAATGTTCAAGAAAGGAAAATTGTTGAGGGGCAATATGATAGGAGAGGATAGGCCAGAGTTTGTTGGATATGATCTTGGAGATAATTTTGTACAGGCAGTTGCATAATGAAATAGGTCTGTAATCGTTGAAAGAGGAAGGAGTATCGGATTTAGGAATCAGGGCAATGAAGGTCGAATTGATGGCATTGTACATCGATCCCAATAATTTGCATTCTTCCACAACTTTCAGCAGATCCTAACCCAGCAAGTCATAAAATTCTAGCTAGAATTCTATAGTCCGCCATCTAGACCCGAGCTTTTGTCCTTCTTGAACCGTTTTAATGTACCTTCGAGTTCCCCAGTAGTTACAGGTGCATATAGATTCTTTGCCTCGTCCTCATTTACAAATTTGGGGAAACGTCTAGCCACATTTATGATATCAACAAGATTTGAACCAGGTGGGCTTTTGTATAGATTCCTGAAATTTGTAGAGTTGAGATGTGAGAGATTCTTCACCATAAATCACATAAGAATTCATTTGTCGATGTGTTTCGAACCAACTAGTGTGGTTCATCGTCACGACAAGTTGAAGAAACCAATCTAGCTTAGCATGTTAAATAGTCTGAGCAGAGTCTCCAACGGCTAAATTGACTAACGACTAATTTTGATCTTAGGACCCA